>CM076569.1:212093880-212170152 GCA_034641835.2 Pinus albicaulis | reverse complement strand
AGTGTCCCCTTGCATTTATGTATTGGTGACACTATCCCTAGCATAATAGCGAAGGGATTTGAACTCTACAAAGGGTTCCAACCGAAAGGGTTACTAAAAGGAACCAAAGTAGCCCCGCTAGTGGGAGCGGAAACCATGGGTCCTAGCGCAGTCACAATAGGAGAATATCCCGAAGGGTTCAAAGGTTCGCTTACAGTTGTGGTGACCAAATTACTGGGAGCCGGTGTAGCCTAGCTACTGGGGTTGCCAATCATTAGCATATAATTGAAAACTAGCAAGGAAGATGGTGGTGGACCATAGTTGGTTACCAACGACATTAACCCCATGGGCACTGGTTGTGAAACAGATTTTGGTGTAGCCGAAGACATATCTTGGCCTTGTGTAACCCGAACTAACAATGGCCCCCACAGGTCAGTAAGAAGAGGATTGTAAGGAGGTAAGACTCCTTCTGTAAACGGATCCTCTGGAAAATCTATATGATATGGACCTAGATGAAGGTCAAGGGTTGTCACTGGAGACTACTCTTCCAGAGAAGGCACTAGCACACCGAGACTCGAATCCTCCCCCAGTGTCAACAGAGGGAGACCTCTCTATCATCGAGAAATACGATGAGGGCCAAAGGATTCCACGGTGACCTGTTTACTTTTATCAAATTTTAATTATTGAGATGTATTATAAAGTCTCAGTGATATTAAACACACACCTAAAAAATAAAAAATAAAAAAGGAGTTCTAAAATCAATCAAGGAAGCAACCATAATAGGTATGAACCCATCTGAGTACTATCATTTGTTGTGGATGAATCCCAGTATCATAATAACATACAGATATATTTGGTCAAAAATAAAGCTATGGTTACTCTAGAGCTTCGCCCGAACCTTAGACAATAGGTGTAGGAACTCTCGTGAAGACGAGTACCCTCCCAAAGACCTAAGACAGAGTAGGTCTGTATGTTGTAGGTACCAAGGAAGCCTGCCCTAGTCACCTTGTGTAATTCCCTAAAAATTATGGCAACTAAAGATACCTCAAATCATAGACACTATCAAGGGAGTCACAGTCGTAGACAACACGCTATATGGGAAGAACACCTAGATCCCCGATCTAGTTTCGACATCCCTGAAGGGAACCCCAATATATATCATGCCCAGTGAATTCACTCAAAGGTGGGCTACCTTCTTATGCACCCTGGTATTATCTCGCGGTTAACTCTAGTGGTAGTGGAGTGGTCCCGACAATATGAGTGCAGTAGGATTTCACTTTTTAATGAATCTAGTTTCAAGTTTTGAGATCTTGAGTGATTCTTTCACTTCTCCTACCCCAAGATCCTAGCCTAAACTACTGTTGGTGTGAGCTCAAAAAAATTTATATGATTAATTTTATTATTTCTTGATTCTTAGTGTACTTTATTATTAGTCTTGTGGAGGGGGAGTGGACGTATGAAATGTGATGAGACTCTGACTCAAAAACCATGTAGAAACATGCTCTAAATATTCAATTCAATGAATACTTTATTCTACATGGAGAGATCTTTCCAACATCCATGCACCAGAAATTCAAATAACACAGTTCAACCTTAAATGATTCAGACATCTATCTATCCTCTCTAACAACTTTTTAATCAAAATTTCTAGAATGAATTCAGCTATGCACAGAAAATTTTTAGAAAAAATTTCTTCATCAAAAATTGGATGCTACTAACATTAACTTTTTTAAACAAGAACTAAAAATGCTAGCTAGTAACCAAGCATAGGGATCCTGTAAAAGAAGCTAATATGGTAGCCAATAACTCCACACCCAAAGGGAAACACAACAAGGGTGCAAAAAATATTTTGGATTAGTAATGCTGGCAAGAAAAGGCTATAGAGCATTAATGACGAGACTAATGCACTTTATCTGAGCATAAGTAGCATTATAATGCACTGAAACACTCTTAAACGGAGCGTTACTCAAGGTAAAGTTGTACAGATGGCTAGGCATAGTCTATTCTAGACTCTGTGAGTTGTTGAGATGGTTACTGAACATATAAATTGATCAGAAGGGGATGTGAGCAGAAGGAAATAGGTAAAGTCATAGGAAAAATCTGGGAACTTGGGATTAACTCCCCAGCAGAGTCGCCATTTCTGCTATACAGTAATATTCTTGGGCTTAACTCCTGAGGCAGATTGTAAGATTAGCAGTAAAGTTCCAAAGGTACTGCATACATGTTCATACTAATATATAATTGAAAAATAAATATTTGTAATGATTACCTCTTTACTGACAACAGATCCTATGGAGAGTGCTAAGTGGCAAGGTAGAAGTCCTTCCTCACTAGCTCCAAATCCAGATCCTGCAACCAATCAAAGCACCCATGTAATCTTCACAATAGTATAGATTTCTAACAATTAAAATAATATATAATTGACATTAAACTATGCATATATAAGCCATTAATATCATGCTACATAAACAAATGAACAACAAATGTGACACTGATGCATCGAATGAACAAAACAGATAGAGTTCTATTGATTTATAAAAAGGAGGATTACAATCGTCAGTTGTACTAAGCCCTCCTCAGTCTTCCAATTCCTCTCTCTCTTTCTCTATCTCCGAGTGTGAAGATGCTCAAGGAAGAGAGTCCTCAATGAGACTTGCCGATATTCAAGGCTCACACTACAACAATAAAATTATGCTCCACATATAATCAAACCTTCGACCTTAGACCAAGATCCCACACCTCTGATTTATAGAAAATGGAGAGGACAAACCTTGCCAACTCTTTCAACCAGTTCAAATCAGATAAGATCTAGATGTGTCCTAGCTTTTATTTGCTTTTTCCTTCCATATGAGTTTAGTTGTGTTTGGAAATGTCTAATAGAAGGTTTGTGCCATCATTTTCTACTTTTGAACTGACTCTTGCTAAGGAAAAACTGGAAATGCCAGTCACTTTTCCGCAAAATATCTCCTTTTTTACATTCAAACACAGATAATGTTGCCCTTTGGGCAAGGTAGAGTGTTACCCTAGGCATTAACGCTCCCTTTGCATGGCTAGGGTGCATTATAACTCTGCCTAGCAGTTCTTGGGGTGTGTTACCTTGGAAAAAATGGGTATTTTCTAGATCATTTGCTTCTTTCCATGTTACCTTCTCCTCTGAGCTGATGAGGAGGTAATTTGTCGTGTAATAGTACCATATCTAAATTATATAAATTTGTACATAGGATCACGTCAAAGGAGATTCATGTGGCTAGCATTCCATAGTGGCATCAAGAGATAGTCAATATTTCTTGTATCTTTGAGAAGGAATTATTGACGAGTTTCATGGATTTGCAGGTTCACCTTCTAATTCAACTAGTAGATGAGGTTGAATTAGTTGGGGTGGTTTCTTGTCGTTGGATGTTCTTCTTAGAGAGTGTTAGTATGAATCTTTTGTCGGAAAAAGACCACTTTAGCTACGCATAAAAAATAGCCTTAACATCAATTATGGTTTCCAATATCTTCAAATCTGTAGTTAGTTGATCAAGACAAAGCTGCAAAAATCTAGATCTATGCATAAAAAGACATTAAGAAGTAAAAATGAAGTTTTGCTCCATGCATCTAATAGACAAGACAAGAACAATATTTTGAAAGAAGTTTTTATATTAAAGGGCACCTGAGAGGAAAACATGAAAGGTGTTTCCAATTCTCCTCAATGGGATGCGTTCTTGAAAGTCCTCAGCACTTCAGATCTAGAATTTCTCTCTCTTGTTGGTGTAGAAAACCTAGACAAACATAGAACTCAAAGGGAGCTCACAAAGAAAATAATGGAGAATATGACAATGATAATGGCTCAAAGTCAGACCAAGATTATAGATCCAGAGTGATATAATATGCAATGAAAGGTGACAAATGAATGGGAAAACCCTTATATTTATAACAAAATATTAGGGTATTCTAGAACTTGGTGCATGAATAAAATATTATTAACCAAATTCTAGAACCACCTTTTAGGAATATTTTATTATATTTATTGGAGGGAAAAGGATTTTTGACTTGAGTCGAACCCTTTATTTATAAATAATAAATAAATAAATGATTTATTTATTATTTTAAGGAAATGGTGGAAATATAATTAAATAAATAATGATTTATTTAATTGTTTATAAATGATTAAGTCAAATTTAACTAGGAATATTATTTAAATAAGGATTAAATAACTTATTCCTAGGAAATAATCAAATAAATAAGGATTTATTTAATTGATTTCCTTGTTTTGGGTTAAACATGACTAGGAATAATAATTTAATTGATGTTTAACTAATTATTCCTTGAGGAAATATAAACAAATATAGATTTGTTTATTATTTCCTTTTGGGGTTTCCTGTTTAGACCATAAACAACTTAATAAAGGAGTTTTACTAAGTTATTTCACATAGTGAAAGAAATTTTACTTAGGGTAAAATTGGTCTTACACAGTGTACTTGGGTCCATCTAATTATAATAGGTTAGATGACCAAAAAATGGTGTAACAGAGAGGTATATGAATAAATTGAAAGGTTTTGTTCGAAAAATTGAGGGGTCTATGGCAGAGGGTACATATGGTATGAGTCTTTCTATTATGCTAGTGAGTACATCAATTACATCAAAAAACACACCAAGTGTGGTGATTTGGTACAATGAAATTGATGAAAAAAAATGGGAATGGGAGCTTCTCCAAATGAATGGGAAAATGCGCTTGATAAAGAGTAAGCGACTTATAATTTTTAAAATTTACATAAAGTAAACATTCACGCTAAAATTTGATATAATGTATATTTCAATCTCATATGTACTATACGTTGGTTTGATTTCATCAAAGAATGCATAAATTGAAGCAATCAATAAATTCTTTCTTTACAATTCCGAAGTGACACAGTCATGGGTTGCATTGTACAAACAAAAGAGGATGAAATGTGATAGTGACAAGAAAGAATTTAGATGGTTGAATGGTAGAAGTGTGCCTTATCCGGATCATTTAAAAGAAAATATGCCAATTATATGCCCCAAAAGTTGGGTTGCTGACCAAGTCAGAGAGACATATGGTGCAACCGATCATTACCCGCATGTTGAAGAGGATGCCATAAACGTAGGGATTGGGTGCAAAAACTTGGTAATAATCTATTTATGTACATTTAAAACTTAATAATGCACCTTTGAAACGTAACATCTATATTTTATAATTTAACAGTTGCGTTATTAGACACATGACACTATGATTTTTTATTTTTTTTATAGATGCATTTTTTCCCATCTATGTGTGCATATGGACACCATTTTTGCACAGAAAATGTCGATGATGGACACATGACACAAGGCTATGGAGTGGAAGTCGAGTTCGATCAATCTATTCGAGCTACCCACCATGATCAAAACCTAGTACGAGGGACGTTAGGTTGCATCGAAAAGATACAAGAGATCCTTGAAGTGGACTTCTCTTCTTTCCAATGTGTTATTTTTAGGTGCAAGTGGTGGGATGCCTTTGATCAAAATAATGTAAAGAAATATCGCGATAATAGGTTGATATATATCAACTCTATAAATATGTGGGATGAAGTTAAGGAGCCTTATTGTTTCCCCAAACATTGAAACCATGTCCTTTTTTACCCATATGTGTTGGATATTGATTGGCAGTTCGTATTGTGACATGACTCTAGATCAAAACATGTTTTTGTGAACATTAGTGTTATCATGCCAAGCGAGCTGAAAGATAATGAGGGTGATCATGAGAACAGAGAGTGATATGTTACATGTGTTATTTCATCATTTATACTATTTAAGATTGGTTTTTATAAAGAAGAGGACTTAACCTTATAACCAAGATTTTTTTTTCCAAACATCATAATATTTATTTTGAATTAATTGGTTTGTATTGTGTTAATGTTAAGATCATTTCACTTGATAATTTTCAATTATGTTGATCTCAAAAGCAATGCGCTATATCAAGCTATTTTTTTAATGTCAATTCCTAAAATAATACAACTACTTGATTGCTTTAAATGGTTTCTCACTATACCATTACTTAAACAACAGTATACATTAATACTAGCTGGCAGAGAGAGAATGATATCATCAAAATTTAAAAAAATGTGTTAATGTATATTGTTATTTTTGGTATGTAAGATCATAATAAAATAATGATAATTATAAACATGAATTCATTTGCATTATTTTCTAAACTTTATTATGTTGCAAAAATTCATATTATTCTAGATTTATGATTTTACAATTATTTATATTCATACAAATTTAAAAATTTACAATTATGGCAATTTAACAATATGTATGGTATACATTTTAGTTACGGTAGTTATGGTTCAAAATTGTCAATTAATTTACAAATATACAAATTTTAATAAAATTGAATCATGAAAATACATACAATTACAATTTTACAATTTCACAAAAAATTACAATTACAATTACAATTTTACAAATATTCTACATACAATTACAATTAAAATTAAAATTACAATTACAATTTTACATACAATTAAAATTACAATTACAATCACAATACATACAATTAAAATTGCAATTTTACAATTTTACAAATTTACAAATTTTGAAATTTTAATAAAATTGAATCATGACAATACATACAATTACAATTACAATTTCACAATTTCACAATATAATTACAATTACAATTTTATAATTTTATAATTTTACATACAATTACAATTACAATCACGATACACAAAATTACAATTACAATTACACAATTTTACAATTACCAATACACAATATATAATAAATATCATGATTTAATATTAAAAATAAACATCACGGTCATGATAACCATCGTACAAACATCATATTTTAAAATACACCTTCAAATTCGCTAATATCATCTAGTCATCGCGATCATGATCATTTAACAAAACACAAGCATTGTATAACATCATCACAACACAAACATAAAATATACATCTCATGTCTAATAACTTCTATCACATGCACATCTATCTATAAGCACATTAAATTAACATATCTAACATGACCTAACAATATACACATCATGATGAACACCAACATGTAAATTAAGTACATCAACATGAACATATATATATATATATATATATAACTGTAATAGAATTGCATATAAATTTCTAACATATTGTGGTACTACATCAATACTATAACTAGTACTTGAGGCATGCTCAGTTGATGGTGCCTCATGCTCAGATGGACGTGCCTGCTCAGGAGATGCCTGTTGATCATATGGTGTCTACTTAAGAGGTGCCAGAAAATGAGATGTTGCAGCCTACTCAGTGGATGGAACTGTTAAGAAGGTAAATCCTCTCTACGAATAGAGACGATCCCTCTAGCCCTAGAGTGGGTCTAGAAATAAAGATACATGCTAGAGTGTTGATTCCTAATTACTGAATGAAAAGAGTATGTAAACTAAAAAAGCAAACCAGAAAAGGAAGATAATCAAATCAATGATTGAAACTAACCCAACAAGATGAAACGACAAACTCACACTGATCCCAATTGGAGTCGCCAATTTTTTAAGCAAGTAAATCCTCTCTGTGGACAAAGATGATCCCTCTAGCCCTAGAGTGGGTCTAGAAACAAAGAGACATGCTAGAGTGTTGATTCCTAATTACTAAATGAAAAGAGTATGTGGAATATCGACCTACCTAGAATCCAACGCTGTCGTCATGGCTGTAATGGTGGTGGCCTCTCGCTCCTACCTTGGAAAGTCACAACCGTTCTGCAGTAATGCTTGGATACTTGCACATAGAACATAAAAAAGAGTAGCATACGACATGATAAGTTCACTCATAACTACTAGCCATTCAAAGAGGGCTAAGCATAATATTTCATTAAACATCTAACATAATACAAAATGGGAACCAAAAAACAATCACGTATACGTATTGATAGAAGGAAGAGTTACAACCAATGCTTTGACGTCACAGTCTCCTCCAGCGGGGTTCAGCTGAAGCGCATCTCAGATGCTCGTCAAGGAATTCAAATGGGATCAAGGTATGGAATCAAGCTCTCTCAAAAGGAATGGACTCAAGATCTCTCAACATAATTCATTCTTATTCTATCTCTTCAGTAGTTCTGATATAGTATGTTCAATTCTCCAAGTTCAGCTAGCTTATGCAAAGAGAGATAGCTTCTTTTTATAGAGGAAAATGAGGAGGTTAGGATCCCTACAAAGGTGGGAGGGAGGCCTAACCTTTATGGAGTTCCCATAAGAGGTGGAAACCATAAACTAAAGGAGGGAGTCCATGGTTTATTCAGTTCAACCACTCCCAAGTACTCATCCTTGAAGTGGTTGGAGTGGAATCTCCACCTCTATTTTTAAAAAAAAATTCCATAAACAGCTAGGCACGGGTGGCAAACTGAGACAGAGCGCCAGTTGGTATGGGGCCCAGTGTTAATATTCCTCTTCGGCACAAGGGCATAACTAAATACTCGTGCCAAGGCAAAAACAAGGGTTTTTTATTCTCTGCTCAAGGAATTTTCAACAGAAGGAATATTTCTCTCATGTAAAGGGATACAATGATGGTCTTTGCAAGGCATGACACCATTTATTGATCACAAAAATGAACCTCCAATGGGTGAGATGGGGATTGCAGGGAAAATGAAAATTTTTTGTGTAACAGATGCCCCCTAAAGCATGAGGTCTGAGGGAGAGGGAGAGGCGAAATGCTTTATAAGAACACATTCGAACTAAACACCGCTATCGAAAAACCTACAATTACAAACACAAATTATATCTCTGATACATGAACATGTGGTATGGGCACAGTCATCCATAATAGAGTATATAAAAACTGAGATCCAAGGTATGGACGTAGCCATCCAATAGTAAGGATCAACAAATAGACTTAGGTATGGTCGCAGCCATCCAATCAAAAGAGTCATGCAATAAGTCATGATAATCCACCAAAATCCATAGCCTGGATTTTATTAGACAAAACCCAAGGTCTTGTGCTCCATCTCGACACGAACAAGTACAAATTCAAGCATCCAAATATATGAGCTGAAGTTGAACATGCAAGAAAATTACCTAATTACCAGCCAATGATGAAAGTTGTTAACAAGCACAAGAGAAACCACCAATAATGACAATGGCTCTCAAGGTATAACCGATACAATCCACGGAATGTGAAAAGTGATCTAGCATCAAGCACCCACAAAATCACTCGATCGAAGGCCAATGAGGTGGACGTTGCATCGAATGAGAAGAACCTACCATTGAGGCATGTAGGCTTCAAGGTACCAGAAGGGAGTCTGTAGATCAAATTGCTGGATAATGAGATGAAGTCAATAGGAAGTGACTTGATTGAAGGTGGGCCATAATTTTTCCCACATCATAGATACGAGGAAAAGGAACATGATGATATTGAATCAAGACCAACAGAGAATCAAAGGGAGGTTGAAAACTGTAGAGGCAAACCTCTCTTGAACATATCAGCGGCACGACACTAGATTTGGGAGTATTTGACATCAAGGGATGTGAGGTCATGATGACGTGGAAAAAAGCAAATGAGAGGTAAAAAGAGATTACCCAAACCCATGGAGGCAAAAGTGATGAAATTAGATGTCCCCAACTCGACACGAATGTAGAAAAGTGCCATGTTCAAGAGTTACATACTGCCAACATAACTAAAACTTGGTTCCATTTCCCCCCACCATTTTTGGCGAGTACCCAAATTATTTTTTAAAACACGCTTGAAGGGGATAACATATCCTTGTGTTGTAAGTTTGTCCTTCAAACAAATCCAACCTAGTACATTTTATGAGCCCTAGGAAGGAGGAACTCGAGTAACGTCATGGTGATGAAGTCCGATGTCATCAGGTTTTAACGAGTCTGACAAAGGGAAAACTCGAAATATTTTCATGTTTAGAGAGTTTGAAAAGAAGGCAGAAAATAAAACTCCATCATGGTCGTTTTCATGAATAGTTCCTTAGATCTGAAAAGGTAGAAAACAATATCAGAAAGAACCTCTTAGTCGCGATAGGCTAAGGTATTCCTTTTTCATAAAGAATATATCCCAGCCCAAAAAAGGGGTAAACGTATACTGGGTGGATATCGCTTCTTAGCCATTTAACGAGTTTGAAACGATAAGAGTCTCGGCAATCTTTTCAATTTTAGAGAGTCGGAAAAGAGCTAAAAGATGACTCTAGTAGTGACTTTTTTCGTGTTTTTACTGAGTCTGAAAAAGTATAAAATTTAACTCGTTACTTCATCACTATATCCCGAAAACCTGTTGTTACACAAGAGACATGTGTAAAACCCATTTCTCGAAAATAATATAATAAAATAATCGAAAAACATGTCTTAAAACATAATTAGGGTTGTGAAAAGTTATAAAATGCCAAAAATGGTAAAAATAATTACTTTTCACTTTTTACCTCTTGTCGAGCAATAGTTACCCATTTTACAGTTTGATTTTGCAGCGATGATAGTAGACAATCCAATAGACCAATCTCAAATACATCAAGTCCAGGTAAGAGCCAAGATCTCTCCCTTCATTTTAAGTCATCTTTTATTGTATGCAACTTCAAATTTTGATTTCTGGGGGAGGAAATGCAAATATTAGGGCACGCTGGTTGGCGCGGGTTTCAGGCACGAACTTATGCCAATCGCTCAATTTTTCGAACTAGGGCGCGCCCATTGGCATGACAGTCGCGCCAACCATGCAGACCATTCTTGTGCAAAAATGCAAGTCAAATACCCAATTTTTTACAAATCCAAGCTTCAAAAATGGCTAATACTATTCATATGAATGTGTTTGTAGGTAGAAAGCGACAAAATGGTAATTGAATGGAAAGAACGGGAACACAGGGAGGAGGACGAGCTTGCCATGGGAAATGACAGATGCATGGAAGCTCTTAGAGACTATGGACTGAAGAAGTTCTTCTTGACATTGTGTCTTTATGCTCAATTGGAAATGCTATAGTATTTTATCAGCATATGTGATGAGAATCAAGAAAAGTTCATCCTTCGAGATCAAGAACTTGAGATTGACGTTTTTGACGTCTATTTTATCACAAGATTATCGCAGAGGGGAGCAGCACCAATCCTAACTGGCACCCGGCCCTGCACATAGATCATATCCATGGTGATTGATAGGGTATGTCCAGGGGCACGTAAGGGAACAGGAAGTGGGAAAGTCGATATCTAGACTATCCCATACTTGGCACTAAAAGTAGTGCTACATACCATCACATGAGTTGCGGGATCGCAAGCTCCAAAAGAAGTAACAAAGACATTTTTGCTTCTTGCTGTAGACTATTTAACACCAACCATCTAAAACTGGGCAAAGGCGGTGACAATAAACATGAAATGCCAGCTAACAAAATTCAAGAAGACCAAACTAAAGAAATTTGGTTATGGGTCTATCTTGGTATCGTTCTTCCTCGAATGACTACCAATTTTTTAGCGTCATGAGGTCATATTCCCAACACCACTAGCGAGAGAACCACGGATGGCCCGGTGGGTGGCTTTGATGCCAAGGGTAGGGGCAGTCAACAGATTTCTTGGAGACCAAAGTTCTTTTATTGGCTCCGCCGATAGTTGATCGTCGTGGAGGACTGGGCCCTACTCTGGTAAGATTTTACTGGTGATTCGGACCTCCCACTCCTGGAGGGGGAGGATTGGGATGAAGATTTGGGTAAGACTCATTTTTAATTTTCATGAGTGTTATGATTTTTTTAACTATGTATGTTCTGACATTAAATCCATGTATTTTCAGATGTTGGCCCAGTGAGACCTGCGGGCATGTCTCCGACAGCGAGGATAATCCCTCGTGATTTCTACCCTCATGGCGAGGGAAGCGAGGAGGAGGAGACCGTATGAAACCTAGAGGGGATCAAACGTGGAGTCTCGGACTATGCATGATTCGACGATGTTCCTCGCGCCTACCAAAGACATAATGTCAAGGTGCCAAGCCACATTCACTGCTTACTAAGGCAGCTCATATGGGCAGTGACATGCTACCATGAGCATCACGCCAATTAGACACCTAGAATTTATATTTGCATACTTTGAGAGACATGGTGTCTTAGGGTGTAACATAAACACACATATTTTTTGAATGTATGATGAAACCTGATGCAAACATGTGATATATAAATATACATCTCTTCTCCTACATGGATCTTTTTCACATGATGATGATTTTACAAATTACGAAAATGTCTATCTAATACAAAGTTAGCCACTATATCAGTTAATGCATTCATTCGTCTAGGAATATGTTTATATGTGATAAAATCAAAATTTCTTTCCGACAAATGAATACATAAATATAATCTCAAAATGTATGGGTTTTTGACTAAATAATTACCATTGAGTTGCAGAAGAACAAGGTGTAAATCTATATTAACAAGCAATGCGCGTATGCCGAGATTGATTGCCTCGGTTAATAGTTCAAGGAAAACACTATATTTAGCAACATTGCTTGTAGTTCGTCCTAGACAAATACCTTGTAGTTCTATCAATTCACCAGCAGGATTATAGATTACCCAGGCTGTTGAAGAAAAATTCCTAGTACCGCGCGAAGCACCATCCGTGAAACCGACATAAGGGGTAATATACATCTGCACAAATAAGTAAGGCCCAAATAAGCAGGAAAATGATCGCAAAGCACACCAAATCAAAACATGTAAAAAAAGGAAAAAAACACCTATGTACACAAATCATCCATGAATGACTCATGCATAATATTTTTTGAGATACAACACATTTTTGGGTTGTTCTAGAGAATGAACTTCGTAATCAATAAGCTCATAGGCCCCATTCTGAAACACATGTTTAATAATGTAAGGCCCATGCCACATGGGTTGAAATTTTCCTTCCCCCAGCTTATCATGAGCTTGGTCATACAGGAGGATGAGATCTCCTTCAACGAAAGAACGAGGGGAAACTGATTGGTCAAAATGAGCTTTGACCTGCTTTTTCTGTGCTTCAATAACTAAGGCAGCAAATCGAAAGGTTTCATGTAGCCTTTCTAAATAAAGGAGAAGCTCTTATTCAAGTGAAGTATTTGGTAGTAATTCAACATCCAACTTGAAGAAAGGTATTTGACACTCAGTTGCAAGAATAGCTTCCAGACCATAAACCAACTGAAAACGGGTGAATCCAGTTGCACTCTTAACTGAGGTACGGTATGCCGAAAGAGCTGAAAATAACATGAGATTCCAATTGTATTTATGGATCCAAATCATACGTTGAAGCATGGTAACAAGCACTTTGTTCATAGCTTCAACTTGGCCATTGGCCTGAGGATAGTACGACGTTGAGTTGTTGTGACGTAGAACCAACTTAGAAGTCAACTCTGCCACCATGTAATACCGAAAATGGGAACCATGATCGGTAACGATGGCTTGAGGGACACCAAACCTAGCAATGATGTGATTGAATATGAACTGAGCAGCTGTCTTACCATCACTGGAAAGTGTAGGCATTTCTTTGACCCATTTGGTTAATTAGTCCATGGCTATGATAATATAAGCATGCCCCCCGACTGAGTGAGGGTTACACATCATAAAATAGATGATCCACTTCACAAAGGGACCAACGGTAACGACATGATGAAGAGGTATAGGCGGCACATGCATCTTGCATTGATAAACATGGAAATAATGACATTTACGAACCGCGACAATGCAATATTTGAAGATAGAAGGCCAGAAATAACTAGCACGAAGAATATTTTGTGTAGTGGCATAACCAGACATGTGACTGCCATAGGCACCACTGTGACAATCATTGAGGACTTTCTCAGCTTCCAAGAGTAAGTCAAACATCGACGGAGAATGGAATCCACTCCAACACGATAGAGTGTATCCCCTACTATACGATAAGGTTGCGACTAATGATGGATGCGTCGACGAGCATCCTTCGTCAACTTAGATCTGAAAGTAGAAGTCTGGAGATAAACGATGATATCACCATACCACAGATCGAGGGTGCTAATAAAGAAAATTGTATTGTCTAGGATGTATTCCTCAGAACGAAATGGAGGAGATTCTGAAGGGAGGGAACAAATCAAATCAGCAAAGACTAGTGATTTCTTCAACTTGGTAGCAGTAAATTCCAAATCAAACTCTTGGAGGATGACAATCCACTTCGAGTATTTCACCCCAACAATTTTCGAGACAATATATAGGTCTTGGGGTTGCAATCGAAAATCACAGTCACTGTACGCAAAAGAATATAATGACGAGAACACTGAACTGCTTGAACTATAGCTAACGCTAACTTCTCGACATGTGCATAGCACGTCTCAGGATCAATAAGGTTACAAGATGAGTAATAGATAACATGCTCATTACTATCATCATCATCTTGTACCAGAACCATGGTAATCGTGCTGAAAGCGGTAGCTAAACAAGGGGAAAAATCACGATGATAGTTAGGAGGATGCAACAGAGGAGTATTGACAAGCAACGTCTTCAAGGCCTTAAAATACTTCTGAGAAATATCATCCCAATAGAATGGGATGCCCTGCTTTAAAAATTTTGTGTATCCTCGAGCCACTTCGACATAGTTAGGTATAAAACGACATAGAAAATTAGCCTTACCTTGCAAACTCTGCAACTAATGTAATGAGGAGGGAGAGGGGAGATTGATAATAGCCTCAAACTTGAGTGGATCAAGGAAAATTCCGTCTTTGTACACGATAAACCCTAAGAGTCTACCGAAATCAACGCAGAAGAGGCACTTGTGCAGATTGAGTTGAATATTGTAACATTGACATTGAAGAAGAATCTGATGTAGATGGTCAGGATGGTCCATAAACTTAGCGAAATGAGCGGGAAGGTCATCTAGATAAGGCTGAACAATGTAACGAATATCATGAAAATCATACGACATCGCTCGCTGAAATGTAGCCTCAGTATTATTTAAGCGAAAAGGAAGCTTCTTATATGCGAAAGTTCCCCAAGGACAGATAAAGGCAGTCTTATGTTGAGCAGTCGAGAGAATGTTAATCTGATTGTAACCAAAAAAACCGTCCATGAGGGAAAATATCCCACTCCCGGCACAGTCATCAATGATTTGATTGATAAAGGGAGTAGGATAATTATCCTAGGGACAAGCTCGATTAATATCATGATAATCAACACAGATGCGAATAGTTCCTTGTTTCTTATCTACGGGAACAATATTAGAGACCCATTCTATCAAAGGAATCGGATAAATGAAACCAACTCTAAGAATTTTTTCAACTTCACCTTTAATTGCAGCAGCTTTTCTAGGGTGCACTAGACGAAGATGTTGGTGAAAACACTTCGAGCCAGGGTAAGTACGTATTTCATGCACCACTATAGTAGAGTCTATGCTGGAAATTTCTTCATAGGACCATGCAAAGACATCATGAAATTCGCGAAAAAGGCTAGTATAAAATTGTACTTCATCGAAAGAACAAGTGACCCCGATATGGAAGTTCTTGACGATTCCCGGTTTAACGAAAATTTCAATAGGCATCGTCTGTCTAATATTAATCAAGTTACCTTCTATAAACACGTCATAAGTCAAAACAGGAAGTTGAAGTGAAGGAGAAGGAACCTGAGATGCAAAATGCTTGAGACAAGTAGACATGGCCCCGAGGCTAGGCATGAACGAGGAACGATGATGAACATCATCCCATGGTAGATCCTCAAGAGACATAGTTTCCACGATGGCTTCATCGGAGGGAAACACTTATTTCAAAGGATCAGGCGAATCAAAATCACCAAGCCAGGGGGATTGAGAATAAATGTCAAGAGACATGCCCAAAGGAGCATGATCAGAGGACGGAGCTTCCGAGGCCGTGATGAGTTCACAGTAATCAGTATCAGTCAGACTCAAAGGCATCGAATCTCTTAATGAATCAATCTATTTAGGGGAAAGAATAATCCATGGGTTGTCAGACCGAGAGATCATATGGATCTGAACAATGTTCGATGGAGGAAGAGGAAAAATACACATGAGAGCAGGATCTTTAAAAATACTGAGCCCTACGCTCTTGTAGGGAGTAGGAATCTAGTCCACATACAGAACGTTGTTCTCGGAATAAGAGGTGAATAAGGACCATTGATCAACAATAAAAATCTTTCCTTCATGTGGAAATTTTGAAACATGAAAGAGAGTGGACAGAACACATAACATGGTGTGAGTCCAAGTACAACCGAGGAGAAGATTATAATTGAGTTTTGCATCAACAACTTTGACCTGGACATTGACTGTTTTCCCTTTCAGAGTAATCGGTAAACTAGCGAGAACACCTAAAGGTTTTGATTCTCTTCCATCAAACGCTTCAAGGGCATTTGGTGATGAATTCAGGGCTGGAGAACTAATAGCTTTCCAACACGAAGATGGCATGACACAGGTTGATGCACCTTCATCCACAACTACTCGATGGATGTCGAGACCATTAATAACAACTTGAATAATGAGTGCAAGGAGATGCGGAAGTCATGAAACGAAATTCTCTAAATCTAAAGCAAGACGGCTAGTATCAGCAAGATCAATCTTGCCAATCGCAGATAAAAAATCTCTTCGCTAAGATGGACAACTATGAAGTAATTCTAACGCGAACATCATGGATGGCACCTGAGCCAAATCATCAACAATATTGTAATGGTGAGCGGCATGGGCGGTGGGATTATATGAAGACTTGCGGAGTACACCTTTGGAAGGTGGCTGCACAATGGATTCAACATTGGGCCTTTCAATTTCAAGAGGGGCAGTAACAGGCGAAGGAGGAGGACCATCAGTGATCTCCTTTCCTGTGGCCTGACGGGATCTAGTATAATATTTCGACCGAGTAGCAATAGAAACGGCTACAAAATCGTTCATCATGAACACCTAAGAGCCAAATGGGGCATAGGACTGAGGTTTCTCTACCATCTGAGTCCATTGAGATGGGAAAGGGTCTTTAAGAATGGTTGGAGTTTCCTGGGTGCCTTTGAGCAAGCGGCTCACTTCGGATCATCTAGGACAGTCCTTGGTGAAGTGCTCATCATCACAAATCAAACAAGGGTACTTCGGTTTGTGTTGAGAACAATGGCCAGCGCGAGGTTTCTGAGAATCCTATTTCTGGGCATCGGCTTTGGCCTTACCTTTACCCTTCTTTTTACCTTTAGAATCATTATCTGTAGGATTTTCATGAACAACATTAACTTATGCGGGTTTACTAGAATTCGAAGTGGACTGAGAAGCAACATTATTGGAAGAAGTAGACTTCGGCTTCCCAAAGTTTGAAGATGAAGACTTCTAAGAAGTATGAGACACAAAACCAATAATACCATTGATGGATGGAGTCGCTGGTGGTTTAGAAGTTCCAGGTTAGGGAGCATCAGGAAAGATATCATAGAAAGCGCCATACTGAGAGTACACAAGATCAAGGTACTAGGTGTAAGCAATGGTTTGTTCCTCGGTTACACATGCCCCCATAGTTATGTCTTCAACAATCTGATTGACAAAGGAGGTAGTGAACCAATGAGTTAGAAGATGATCAGGAATTTCAAATTTTATCATACGACGATGATTTCGCCACTCATGAATATGATCTGAGATATGAGTAGCTCGGTCCTGTTTCAACGAAGTGAGGAGGTGCATCCTGGTCTCAAAGCGGACTGGTAACTTAAAATGGGTAAGGAATTCCATGGATGTAGAATTGAAATCTTGGAAGACGCCATGAGATAGCTCAATGTACCACTTAGCAGCGGCACTAGTAAGAGTTCACTCGAAAAGACGGAGTCAAATAGAATCATCAACCCAAGAGTTAGAAGAACACCATAAATGGTAAGTCATAACATGCTCTTGTGGGTCTTCGCCATATTTGCGCTCAAATTTAGGAAAATCACTAGGAATCTTGGTTGGAACTGGAGGCCAATATAGGTTATGAAGAATGGGATCGTTCATTAACCTTGACACATCAAGTAATTCCAACGTAGCAAGAAATGGTAATTGAGTGTTGAAAGTCATCAGAGGTCTTTCATAAGGACCCATGTGTAAATTCCACCCAGTCCGAGCGGGATTATGTCCCCATACATTTTGTCTTGGAGGATTCAGATCATAGGGATTAGAATCAGGATAATTCAGTTGATATTGGGGTTGAGGACTAGGATACTGAGTCGGAGTAGACCATTGAGGAGCCTTCTGAGTAGCTTATGGAGTCTGTTGTGGAATGTAAGCATGGCTTTGAGGTTGATGATATACATGATGTTGATTTCAAGGGTAAGAAACCTAGGGTGCACTATATACCAGATGATATGAACCGTGAGGGTAGTAAGTGCCTTTTTGTTGAGAAGATGGACCTGACTGAGCACGTTCAGCAGGATTTTGAGCGGGTAAACCTAGATAAATATAAGCAGGTATAACTGGCTGCTGAAACGATGGAACCGACTGAGGAACAGGTTGAATCAGTTGCTGAACTAGTTGAGCCGAGTACTCAGGGCCACCGGGTTGGCCTTGTGGGAAAGGTTGGCCCGATGGTTGCGATGGACTAGGTTGTCCCTGATAACCAGGTTGACCCAGAGGAGGAGCATAGGGTTTTCCTTGTGGCACAAAATTATGGCCATAGGAAACGTGTGGTGACAATTGTGATGCCAAAGGTTGTCCCTGTAGCAGATAGTTTTTTCCCCGAGGAGCATAATATTTTCTTGGTTGATTCGGAGGCTAACCAGATGGACCATAGGGTTGGCCATGTTAGACCAAAGGTTGACCTTCTGAAGGTTTGCCTTGTGGATTGTATGGTTGTCCCTGTGGACCAGAGGCTGGGCCCTGCTGAGCTAAAGGCTGTCCCAATGAGGGTTGTCCTTGCAAGCTAGAGGGTTACACAGGTAAAGTAGGTCCAAGATGAGAAACAGTTTGATAATGATCATAAACAACTTGATGAGGATCAATAGGAGGCAAATAAATAAGATTACCATACACATCATAATGATGCGGGAATGAATAAACAGGATTACCAACAACATCATAGTGATGGAATCGAGGATTACTAAGAGATTGGAGGGGATGAGAACCCTAAGAGCTCTAGTGCTGAACAACCAATAAATACTCTTCAAAAGTAAGGCTTCCAAGAATCATAGGAGTAGTAGAAACTGCACTAGAAGCAGGTGGGGCCTTCGCGGCACTAGATTGTGAACTACTAGGATCGGGATTAACAGGCCATGTTGGATTGAGGAAAATAGACCTGCGATTGTGAAAAGACCCTGATGATTGAGTGGTAGCAACTAGTGTGGATGAAGCCACACAGGTAGTCGGTTGGACTAGAACAGACATAACAGTGACCGACGAACCAGGTGTCGAAGGTGATAGTCCTAATGAAGGGAGGACCAAAATCTAAGAAGGAGTTAATGTACTGCATTGCACTATGGAGGCAACACCAGACATAATATGACTCAAGGACCTATATCCAAGTAGAAGTGACACTGATGGTGGAGAAGACTTAGTATGTAATGTCCTGAAATGGAAATCAACAGCTTTTACACCACTGAATCAATCCCTTTGTCGGAAATATTAACAAGGCTATGTCAGAGATAGACTAAGAGGGATTTTACCAGTTATTTCACCTCTAAATAGAGGATGAGAACCGGAGGCTTCCTGGCCCTTACTCAGACTCTGCCTATAGCTATGCAAATATTTCTTCCTTCAGGAAGATCTTGCTCAAAGGATGAGCTACAGCAACATCTGAACTTTAACAAGCAGCAGCAACAATGAAATGTCTTTACTCATAAAATGTGAGAAGAGTATAAATCTGATTTATAATCTGCAGCAGCAAAAGATATACAAACTCCTTGAGGAATATGCCTCTCAAGGTGAGCTTAAATCAGCCTCTAAGGAAAATGTACATGCAATGGAGAAACAAGCTGCTACATGACCCAACACTCTATAACTGTGCAGTCTATCAGGGAAAATGACTGCAAATAGATGTGAATACAAGGATATAGCAATATCAGCTCAAGAAATGAGGGGGAGAAAGCTCTAAACCACTAAAAATAGCTAACTATGAATCCTTAGAAGGATTGGCTGCAATACATGTACAAAATGATAAAATACAAAAATGCCGGAGTAGCTAGACAGCTACTCCAGCTCAATAATAATACATGAATGGAGAAGGGGAAATATGCTGCAAACAATATATCAACCTCCTCCAATGATCTTCTAAGTGAAAGGATGCCCCTTTCACTGAAGATTACACTCTCCAATCCCCATGGTGAATCCTCCTGCAAATGCCCTCAGAAAATAACGTTGTAAGAGGGAGTGACTGTACCGGGGCTGAGATAAAACACTTGGCCCTATGCCAAAATCTGCAATGAAGCTCTGGAAATGTCCTTTGCTGATCTCTTAGAGAGAGAAGAACTCCTCCTCTTCAAAACTAGCTGAGGAAATGGTGGAATGATGATCCCTCACTGCTACCTCCAGCAACTCCAATGAATCTGCCCAACAGAAACGTTGTAGATGAAAGAGATAGCCTTAGCCTCAAGCCTGGATGTGAGGAAGATGAAGATAATCTCCTCCAAGACTTCCCAATTAAGGAGGGAAGACTTCTAAACAGAAATCTCCCTTGTGCTAAGCAGCACAAGCTATCTCAGTTGAAGAACTGATGAGAGTTGCAAATCGAAATTCTCAAGCATGAAATGAAAAATGACTCTCCTTCACCTGTTTATGCAAGGAAGGCTTCCTTGCCATGGATCCCACTCACATTAGGGTTTCTCTCATTTCAAATTTCCCTCCATCAAAACTGCACAGTCTTCTTGAGCAAGCTTCTCCTCTTAACCACGTTGTTGACTTGGTCAACCATGGCCTAGCTTACCTGCTTTTAGCCCTTTTCACACTACGAACTACCATATTTAGCCACTTAAGTTACTCTTTTCACCTTATGAGAGTTTATTTTTCTGTTACATGGACTCCCTTACCCATTTATTCCTTTTATTATCATAAAAGAAAAATTAATGTTCCAATTACCTTATTGCAAAATTTGGAACATTACTATCCTTCCCTCCCAAAACTTGCTTGTCCTCAAGAAAGAGCAAGGATGAACTGAAAATACCCTCCACTTAAGCCATGGAGTCTGAAATATGCTCATGTAGATCCTCCACCCCCAAGCAATCAACCAAGAAAAATGAGTCACCCTCCAACTAGGAAACTCCTGAAAATACTCCTCCACCTTCTGCTCTTGTAGAAGAGGTGGGTTGAAATGCTGAACATGGTAAGCTGCATAGCCTGCCCCACATTGTACTCTTCTCAACTTATGATGAATGGAGAGGGTATATTGATCCTGGGCTGCAAAATACTTGCCCTCAAGAGGAAAGATGAAGACTAGATCTCCAAGGATCTCTCCTTCAATGTTGTAAATCATGTTGGCCCAAATCTTATCATATGTGATGAGTTGGAATTAATCATCATATGGTATCCAACCAATCATATGTCTCACATCCAAGAGAAACCAATGTCTGAACATGGTGGCCATATCATCCTCCACACTCCCCTTGGAGCATGTGCTGCAAAAAGAATGGAGGTCTCTCCTCCCAAAGGGCACATCCACCCAATGAGATCTTCCCTCCTCATGATGCATATGGGGCTACTGCTGATATATGGATGAAATAAAATGGTCTTCAAAAGAGACCCAAGCCACCCCATCAATCATACAAACCATGAAGTGCCTCCTCCAAAATTTTAAGCTCTCCAAATAGCTCCTCCCACATGAAGGAAAGAGATGAGGCTTGGAAATCATGGGCTGCCCATTGTTTCTCCTGAAACATGCAACATGAAAATTAGGGAGAATCACACTCCCAATGGGCATCATCAACTCATGTCCCACTCTCCAAACAATTCTCTCCATGTACCAAGAAAAATCTGCAATGCATGGGAGCAAGAAGCAATAGAAGCAAGTTGTCTCATGACAACCGGAAAGTGGATCATTGTTCCACCAAGGGAACCTGCGCAATGCACTCCATGCCCGCACCAAAATGGAAAATAACAAGTGTCTTTGCAGCCACTTGTTTGCTGCCACACTCATCCTGCAAGATGTGATCATGAAAACATATTTTGGTGCCAAAGGTGCACACCAAAACCCATGTGGCTTTCCCCCACAACCCACTGCTAAAATAGCCATCATCTTTGCTACAATAGACCATGAACATAACCAAACATAGTGTACAGGAAGGTAATATCCTCCTTGATATAATATGCTACTCACAAGAATAAGAGAGTGCCAAACATAAAGAAAATAGTTACCTCCCTCATCATGTACTTTGGCCTTTGAGCTGAAATGGCTCAAGTGAAAAGTCCCTTTCACTGCAACATAGTAGGGGAGTGGTTGTGGAAACCATCTCATCATCTCTTGGGCTATGCATCTAGCCATATGCTGATATACATTCCTTAGAAATCCCTCCCAAGTGGACTCCTCCATCAGTAGATAGTATGCATGAGAATGCATGGAAGAAGAATCCAAAGTTGCTGCATGTAGGTGTCTCTTCCTGTGCTTGTGAGCCCAAGCCAAGATAATAAAAACATAGCAAGGGATGCTGCCATCCATTACTCCCTCATTCTCCTCTCCTACATGCCTCCAAGACACATCACTTGTGAAGTGGTTTTGAGAACACTTCAGCAAGTAATCCAAGCTCTCTAATGATAGCGCTACTGGCCTTTGGAGTAGGACCACTGTCATCTCAAAGCTCCCTTCTTTGACATGAATCTTGTCAAAGAATCTTCCCATCATGTTGCTGCAAATGTAGAGCCCCTCCCAAGAAGAAGGTGCTTCTTGGGCATCCAAGATCAAAGAGAAATTCCCTTGCACCATGTTAGTGCCTCCTCTTGCTCCCACAACATCCAAACAAAATCTAAGCAACAATGATGTTTGTTGCTCCTCCATACTTCCACCACTCCAAATATGAAATGGGAACATGATGAATGGTAAAAATAATTCCATCCCCTCATTATGTACCCATTCTCCTTTCTACCTCATGGTGTAAGAATCTTGCCATCTCCTCTCCCTCCTCAAACCCCATGAAAAGGAATTGGTCAAATGTTGGCCAAACTCCTTCAAGAGCAACCAACGTAGCATGGCTTCTTACTGCCCTGTATCATAAATCTGCAAGAGGCTCATCATCCTCTTGCCTCCCATCCACATCCACTCAGCTCCTAGTGGATGCTTCGCATCATTCTGCAACCTGGAATCTTCTCAACAAGGGTTGCCATCATCCCAAAACAGATTTTCACCTTTGCATTTCATGGGATATTGAAATGCAATCCTCTCCATGGTCCATATATCAAACCCTAACATCAGATGTGGTACATAACTCATCAATGTTGCATGAGGATGATAAGGGTTTCTTCCTTCCTTGATCAAATCAAGGTGGCACAGTGCTGTTGAAGTCTCCTCCTCAAGACAGTCAACATGAAAGAGTATGCAATTTCTCATAGAATGTGTTGAATCATCATAAAATGGAAACTCATGCATACCTTCACAAATTTTGGGAGAGTCTTGTTTGGCTGCAAGAAACTCTTCCCCAACTGTGCTGGTTGCCTCAACTGCTGAAGATGGAGGCTACTCCTCCATGATTGTGACCACGCAGGTGTTGGTGTCCTGTGTTTTGATAGTTTGGCAAATCAAAAGACAAGGCAACATCAGAACCAATCTTTAGAGTGACAGTATCTAGTCCTCCTGTTCTCAGAGAGGGATCTCTCAAATGTTTGTTTGCAAAGTTTAACTTGTGTGCTTATAATATTGATTTTAGACTAGTTATTAAGTGCAGGTGTTTGTTTGTTTGGTTGGATTGAATTGATACAGCAAAACATGAAAGGGCTAGGAAAGATACATAAAATGGAGAAACATCTAGTTCATTGGGCAATGGAGTTAAGAAAAGGTCATAAAAAACTCATCAAAGGATATGGGATATCAGAGGGCAAATCTAACTTGGCCACAGGATCCTTTTGTTTTTGGAATGGGATGAACATTAATGATTTGGAAAGAGAGTTTTAATTCTCAACAAAGGAAACCTGAAAACATAATTTAAACAATAAAGAAATATTTGATAGACAGGGCTAACCATAAATTCTACAAACATTATTTAAGAAAATAATGACTTCAATACAACTTTCAAAACGAAATATAAGATTCAGGGAACACCCTATTTCCTCAAAGATTTTGTTTCAAATGACTTAGAAAACATAAAATATTTACTGACAATTACAGTCATAGAAGAGGGAACACCTAAAAACATCTATGATCATAATTATAATGACCTTTAAGCCAATTGTTTAAGTGAGGACAAAGGGAAAGATCAAAACAGACCTCTCTTATTCACTATAAGCAAAGAACTTCAAAGGAGACTTAAATAACATTTTTTAAGTGGTAGAAGACAAGCAGGGAGAACCATAAATCATGCTGAAACCAATTGTTCAAACTATTAAGGAAATAAATGAGCATGAAGACTAAAGAGAAATATTAAAGCCTCTAAAATACTTCAGCAGAAGGAAACATGAAACAGTGAAGGATGAACAGGTCTAAGGTGCTTCCAAGAGTCATTTCTTAGCCTAAAACTTTCTATCCTACTATAGTAAGAAATTATGGAACATAATGAAAATAGGGGGAAAACATAAGATAGTTCAGAATACTTCACCAACAGCCAAGCTCATGGATCCAATGATAGAGCCTTCTCAGGAACAAGCATGCAACAACATCATCAAAATCTCCAAGACTTCAATTTGTTCTTCAACTTCAACAGACTATGTATTTACTTCAAAGAGTTTCAGTATTACAACTTGTGATCAAAACAACAACCAACCAAAAACTTCTCATCTTCTACAGAGGTATTTATAGAAGGATGAGGAGGTGAGATCTGATAAAAGATCTCTTAAGGTAGTTAATACAGATTCAAGACTTCTGGGCCTTTTGAGGGGTTCGATGAAGAAGTTTATAGGTGGTTTTTTGTATTAACTATTTTATAATTAATATCAAAGCTCGATAGGAGCTTTTTTGACTTTGAGGCTCTGCATAATGTGGAGTAACTCTGCAGATATTTGTTGCATTAGTTTTCCTGTAGCAGAATTAACTTCATGGCAACGGTGGAGGCAGATATTTCCTTAATCAATGACTTCGGCCTCTGTTTTGAATGGTTTGAGACAGCAGGTGGTTCTTGTAGTAGCTGAGGAATCAATTCGCCTCAGTTGAAGCAGTGGAAGCCTTTATGTCAGTGAAACATTTATGATTTTCTGTTGACCGTGTTCTAATCTAGGGAATTAGGCTTTTGATAATTATTTTTAGCTGTAATTCCCTAGATCTATCTTTAATCTTCTTTTTGTTGCACTCTGCTCTTCAAAACTTATACTCTTTTAAAATCGCGTTAAAACACAGTGTCTTGTCAATGTGCAGAGCCACACAGGGACTTTATAGTATCGGCGCCCATGGAACATTGATAAAATGTTTGAATGGAGCCCTGTGAATGGTTCTCTTTATGGGCTAAAAGCATGGGAATCGTCATTCCCAACTCCTGGATTTTGTTCAATATAATGACGGAGACCTTTTAAAACCTACAAAAAACATAAAATTATAAAGAAATCCTGCATTTTTTTGGATAAACTGCTTCAGATGGCGGGGAAAGGAGCATAGCCATTGGATGAGAGCATTCAATGGTTGAGATCTGCAAATAATAGGCAAAAGAAGAGTGGGAGAAGAAATAAATCAGAGAGAGCCTGGACCGTCCGATCTGGACACGTGGACGGTCTGGATCTAATCGGGGAATCGCAATCGGCGGGAGGAGGAAAAGGGTGCGATGAAAATCACCGATGCGATTACGCGATCGAGAGGGCAGAGGTGATTAAGCGATGGCTGTTGATCTAAGAATGAGATCAACGGTGGAAAATGAATCGGGGGAGTTGCAATCGGAGGTTGAGAATGAGGGGATGCAATGGAAATAAACAATGCGATGGAGCGCAGGCCGTCGATCTATAGATTAGATCGACGGTGGGTAATAAATCGTGGAGATGGCCGATCGGGGAAGAAAAAAAAACATATGCGATTAAAATTTTATGATGCGATTGGAGACTCTGATGCGATGGAGTGCTTTCCGTTTGATCGGCTGTCGATCAACGGTAGAGATGAACCGGGAGCAAACCTTTATAATACATGAAAAAACAAAGGTTTGAAATAAAACAAAGGTTTTTTTGGCTTTGGGGGCAGAAAATGTGAATAAAATGAATAGGCGCCCGACTAAGGGGCCTTTAATTATATGGAGGATAATATGCCTGGGGTGTATTTGAAACAAGGGCCAATCACAATCGGAAATCGGAGACTGGTCTTTCGATTAAATCGCTAAAACATTTGCGATGCGATAAGCGCCTTGGGACCTTTAACTCTCGGTCTCGGGGAAAGTCATATGAAACAGAGGCAGGGGGAAAGCTTTAACATATAAGACCCAATCGCATCGGAACTTTGATGCGGGTCTTTTCGATCAACCCATTTGATTTTTCCGATTGCGATTGCAAGATCGGTCTTTTTAATCTACCCATTAAATTTTAACATGTAACTTTAAGTTTTTAAGTTAAAACTTTAGATAAGCGGGTTTTGGGTTTTTACAAAGAAAAAGGGCGATCGAGAAGAAAAATTATAAGGTTTTTTAAGCACCTGAGGCGGGCTTTATGGTTATATGGAAAATAATGTAATCGTGGGTCCTAAATACAAAGGCTAATCGTAATCGGAGTTTTCGGAACATGGTTTAAGACTTGTGCACTTGTTTCTTTCCGATGTGATTAGCACTCGGGGTCTTTAACACTTGGTTTTTCAAAAGAAACATGAGATCTGGAGTTTATATCAAAGGGAGCTGATCGCATTGGGATTTATATGATGCAAAGCTAATCGCATCGGAACTTTTGGTCTACGGCAAAAGACTTGCGTTGTTTGAAATTGTGCGATGTGATTAGCGCTGAAAGGCTTTGGCGTTTGGTTTTAACGCATGGGCATGTGGGGGGAAGTGGTTAGGACTTAGCCCAAGGGGCTTAAGTCCATAGAAAAACTTGTATCTTCATGAATTCTTCATATTTTTCAATGGAGTTTGATGGGTTCGAAAATATTTAAAAAATGAGTTTTTAACATATGAAAAGGGGATTTTCATGAAAGGAAAACATGAAAAATAGAGGATTTATATGGAAGAAAGGGGTGCAAATGAAGGTTGGTTTTGAGTGGGGGAAAATTGAAAATGATGGTCTTTGCAGCAGTCTCTCCTCATGAAATTAGCAGAATTTCTGAGTGAAAAATGGGAAATACCAATGAAGATTTTGGACAGAGGCATGAGGCCTTTCAAGAGTCTTCAAGAGCCAAAAAATTTTAGCAGTGATAAAATTTGTTCCTTGGAGGCTCAAAAAGTCTTAGTCACCTTTTTTTATAACAAATATTATAGGTGGCTAACAGCAGGCATGTGCCTCTTCTACTGGTGGTGAGGCTCCTCCCTCCTTTGGCGAAATAATCTGATCAATTTATGAGAAAAATCAGAAAGAGTGGAAAGCCTTGCATGCCTCCAATAGATGAACCACCAATCCTTTGCTTCTCCCTCAAGGTGTAGCATTGAAATTGCTATAGCCTCTCTATCTACCACAGCATGTAGTAGGAAGAAAGCCTCTAGCTTCTTCACCCAAGCCTCTGCTGCACATGTGAGTGACCCATCAAATGTAGACAACATAAATCTATTTCCTTTCATCATCCCATGACTGTAGGGCTTCTTTCCTCCTTCTGATGAATATAGTGAGGGAAACATAGAGTCCCTTGGAAGACTCTAGGGTTTGTTCTGTATTCAGCAAGGTACCCACTTAGAGCTTCGAATTCCAAGTGATCTTCATGCTTCTGCTCTGCTTCTCTGTGAGAATAGGAAGTGCATGGTCCTTCCTCTTCTCCTTTTGCTGTCTCCTCAACCTCCTTGGAGAGGTTGTTTCTAGATCTGAAAATTGATGAGATTAATCACATCCTCTACATAATTTTGGCCTCTTCTTCTATAAAATTTGAACTTTACAGGCTGAGCCAAGTTTGAAGCTCTGATACCACTGTAATGTCCTGAAATGGAAATAAGCAGCTTTTACACCACTGAATCAATCCCTTTGTCGGAAATATTAACAAGGCTATGTCAGAGATAGACTGAGAGGGATTTTAAGACTTATTTCACCTCTAAAGAGAGGATGAGAATTGGAGGCATCCTGGCCCTTACTCAGACTCTTCCTATAGCTATGCAAATATTTCTTCCTTCAGGAAGATCTTGCTCAAAGGATGAGCTACAACAACATCTGAACTTTAACAAGCAGCAGCAATAATGAAATGTCTTTACTCATAAAATGTGATAAGATTATAAATTTTATTTATAATCTGCAGCAAAAAAATATATACAAACTCCTTGAGGAATATGCCTCTCAAGGTGAGCTTAAATCAGCCTCTAAGGAAAATGTACATGCAATGGAGAAACAAGCTGCTACATGACCCAACACTCTATAACTGCACAGTCTATAAGGGAAAATGACTGCAAATAGATGTGAATAAAAGGATATATCAATATCAGCTAAATAAATGAGGGGGAGCAGGCTCTAAGCCCTTGAAAATAGCTAACTATCAATCCTTAGAAGGATTGGCTGCAATACATGTTCAAAATGATAAAATACAAAAATGTCAGAGTAGCTGAGAAGCTACTGCAGCTCAATAATAATACATGAATGGAGAAGGGGAAAGATGCTGCAAATAATATAGAAACCTCCTCCAATGATATTCTAAGTGAAAGGCTGCCTATTTCATTGAAGATTACATTCTCCAATCCCCGTGGTGAATCCTCCTACAAATGCCCTCAGAAAATAACGCTGTAAGAGGGAGTGACTGCGCTGGGGATGAGATGAAACACTTGGCCCTATGCCAAAATCTTCAATGAAGCTCTAGAAATGTCCTTTTTTGATCTCTTATATAAAGAAGAACTCCTCCTCTTCAAAAATAGCTCAATAAATGGTGGAATGATGATCCCTCACTGCTACCTCCAGCAACTCCAATGAGTCTGCCCAACAGAAACGTTATAGCTGAAAGAGATGGCTTTGGCCTCAAGCCTGGATGTGAGGAATATGAAGATCAGCTCTTCCAAGGCCTCCCAATGAAGGAGGGAATACTTCTAAGCATAAATATCCCTTGTGCTAAGCAGCACAAGCTATCTCATTTGAACAACTGATGAGAGCCGCAAATCAAAATTCTCAAGCATGAAATGAAAAATGGCTCTCCTTCACCTTTTTATGCAAGGAATGCTTCCTTGCCATGGACCCCACTCACATTAGGGTTTCTCTCATTTCAAATTTCCCTCCATCAAAACTGTGCAGTCTTCTTGAGCAAGCTTCTCCTCTTAACCAGGTTGTTGACTTGGTCAACCATGGCCTAGCTTACTTGCTTTTAGCCCTTTTCACACTACCGACTGCCATATTTAGCCACTTAAGCGACTCTTTGCACCTTAGGAGAGTTTATTTTGCTGCTACATGGGCTCCCTTACCCATTTTATTCCTTTTATTATCATAAAAGAAAAATTAATGTTCCAATTACCTTATTGCAAAATTTGGAACATTACAGAGTAGAAACATGAGGGACATCTTCCGAAAAAATTTGATATTCTCCTATAGAAATAGGAATTCCTTCACTACCAACAGGACTAGATGAATCCTTGTCTGAATCCACCATAAGATCTTTGAAAAGACTATGGGGACTAGGAGGTACAGTAGCAACAAAAAATGGTGAGCCTAATGTAAGAGGAGGAAAATCTCCTTCTTCCCCAAAACTAGACCAAGCACCAAAAGGAGGCCAATTGAATTCAACTGGATCTTCAAGAGGAGATCGAGTAGCAAGAGGCAGGAAAAACGGGATAATAGGCTGTGAAAACTCAGCAAACATAGTGGATTGAGGGGTTCCAAAAGAAACATCCGGGAAATCACTACCACTGGGAGGTAGTGAGGACGACGAAATTGGTGGTTCTGCCACTATGACTATATATCAAAATAGAAAGGAAAAAAGGAAACCAATCAAAGACTCCAAGTCGAAAACCAAGGAAAAACAACAGGCCAAGTAATAAAACGTTTAACGAGCGTGTGATTGTAGGTGAATTAATTTTATGACACTAAAACCATATTTCGGTGTTTCATATTTTAAGAGTCAAGAAACAGGAAAAATATGAATCTAGTCACTTTCAATTTTAAACGAGCGTGAAAGGAAAAGTGCTCGATGATCTTTTTTTTTTTTTTAAGATTCATGAAAAGATCAAAATGACTACTCTGGAATGCTAAGAAAGAGGGTATACCAGGTTTCCGTGAACTTCCATATACATCTTGGTGATCAAATGAAAAATAAGTGACCAAGGACTTGACGTACATGTAGGTAATCTCCCCAAATTTTGTGTTCAGTGTGTCACTCGACTTCTTATGGATAAAAGGATTGCAACCTATAGGGGTCTCCCTTTATATACTCGACGGTACAGGGAGCACAAGTCCGTACTAGTGCTATCTAAATCCAGATGGAAAATGAAAGCTACTAGGTTTTAAGAGGCTGGAACACGTCTCTAGAATAGAACACTAAAATTTTTCGTTAGGTTTAAATGCTTCCTTAGTTTAATTAAATGAATTTTAATGTTGATCTTGGATTATGTTTTAGTTTTAAGGCCTTATCGAATTTGGATCTCAAAATTCCTAAATGCAAGCTATATGCAAATGAACATCATTTCTGATTCAATGAATGCTAGTTACAATAAGGATAGAGATCTTTCAAACAAAAGAAAACAATGAAAGTATGCAAAGAAATCCACTAATGCATCTAACACAATCAAATGAAAATGAAACTCTTTCCTAGACAATCAGACTCTAGTTATGCAAAAGAATATTTCACTTTCGATGCAAGTAAAGAATGAAAAATATGTTTTTTTTTTAAATTTTCAATGAAAAGAAGTACATGATGCACTAATTACACGAAAAATGAAAACAAACAAAGCACTCGAACTAATGCTGCAATATTCCAAACCAAGAAAAAGTTTTCAAAATGATCCAAAACAGGCAATGTAATCTATGCTTGGAGCAATAACGAAAAGAATCAATCAAAAAACAAAATGATCCTGCAACCAAATTAATCACTCAAAAAGATCAATAAAACTGAGTGCAATCGACCCAAAAATGAGACTAGCAACAGTCAAAATGACTTGATCTCCAAAAAGAAGGATTAGTGCACCAAACCCTTAAAAACCCTAATAAAATGGAGAAATGACTAAGAAAAAAAAGTCAACAGCAGTGAAAATAGTCCCAAAGGCATAATCACACATAAAAGATAACCCAGAAGCAAGCACAATTGACCAAAAGACTCATTAAGAAGGTAAAACCAAATCCTACAGGAGTCGACGTGACTCTAAGGCTCTAATCCACACCAAACATTGGTTGGCACGACTGCAACAAGAGAAACCTGCGCCAATTGGTGCAACTGTTCAGACAAAAAATGTGCCAAACTAGATAAATATGGGAAAAGGGGGAAAAACCAAAACCTAATGAGAAAAGTTCAATATTGACACTCTGGAGTTGAATAGAGGATGTAAACTAAGTAAGAAAACAAGAAAAAGATGATAAGGAAATCAATGATTGAAACTGACCCAACAAGATGAAACGACAAACTCACACTAATCCCTAGTGGAGTTGCCAATTTTTTAAGGAGGTAAATCCTCTCTGTGGATAGAGACGAGCCCTCTAGCCCTAGAGTGGGTCTAGAAACTAAGAGACATGCTAGAGTGTTGATTCCTAATTACTGAATGAAAAGAGGATGTGGTAGTTCAACCTATCTGAAATCCAACATTATCGTCATGGCTGTAATGGTGGTGGCCTCTTGCTTCTGCCTTGGCAAGTCACAATCCTTCTGCAGTCATGCTCAGATACCTTCACATAGAACAGAAAAAAGAGCAACATACAACATGATAATTTCACTCATAACTATTAGCTAGCCAAAGAGGGCTAAGCATATTGCATTAAACATCTAACATAATACAAAATGGGAACCAAAAAATAGTCATGTATATGTATTGATAGAAGGAAGAGTTACAACCAATGCTTTGACATCGCAGTCTCCTCTAGCAGGGTTCAGCCGAAGTGCGTGAATTCGGAGGGGATGAAGGCATGGACTCAAGCTCTCTCAAAAGGCATGGACTCAAGCTCTCTCAACTTAGTTCCTTCTGATTATATCTCTTTAGTAGTTCTGCTATAGTATGTTCAATTCTCCAAGTTCAACTAGCTTATGCAAAGAGAGATAGCTTCTTTTTACAGAGGAAAAGGAGGAGATTAGGATCCCTGTAAAGGTGGGAGGGAGGCCTATCTCTTAGGGAGTTCCCATAAGAGGTGGAAACCATAAACTAAAGGAGGCAGTTTGTGGTTTATTCAGTTCAACCACTCCCAATGACTCATCCTCGAAGTGGTTGGAGTGGAATCTCCACCTCTATTTTGAAAAAACATTCCATAAACAGCTCGGTGTGGGTGGCAAACTGAGACAAAGTGCCAGCTAGTGTGGGGCCTAGTGTTAATCTTCCTCTTCGGTGTGAGGGCATAACCAACTACTCATGCCAAGGCAAAAATAAGGGTTTTTAAGTCTTTGCTCAAGGAATTTTCAACATAAGTAATATTACTCTCATGTAAAGGGATATAATGATGGTATTTGCAAGGCATGACACTGCTTATTGATCATGGAAATGACCCTCCAATGGGCGAGATGGGGATTTCAAGGACAATGACAAAATGATATGTAACAGGAACCTAATTAGATGGAATTACCAACTCAGGATCAGGTTCTTGCTCAGATGGAATTACCTACTCAGGATCAGGTGCCTATTGATTCGATGGTATCTTCTCAGGACTAGGTGCTTGCTAAGATTGTGCTTGCTCAGAATATGCATGCTCAGGACTAGACGTTGGTTGTTCATCTCTGGCATCAGGTGAAGGAGGAGGAGGTGGAGTATTATAATTATGATCACTCCCCTCATGATCATGATCATACGATGAGTTTCTCTGTCGCTCATCTCCATGGCGCCTATCCCTCCTAGCTGCTAGTAGCCTGGATGCTCCTACGATATGATGCATAAGGATCATGATAACGCAGGGCATGTCCCTATATATCTCTATGAGTGTATGATCAGTCTAGATCTCTCTTATCATAGAAGGGCAGACTCCCTCATCAACTAGGAGTCGACACTATTAATTGCCCAAATCCATCCTCAATCGGATGTCCGACCTACGCCACATGCCTACGGGTATCTGCACCCAAGGATTAGGTTTTTCACCCTAATCCATGGCCTCCACCATCTCCTCATCATGATTTAAAGGATCATCTGATGGGGGTGGAATCATGTCCCCAACAAATGTGCCAATATCTAAAAAATATATAGTACACAACCATAATTATATAATTTCATTAAAAAATTTAATAAAACAAGTTAAAGAACATGTTAGAATAGTTTTTATTCTAATTAACTGAGACAATAAAATGAAACTATATTAATTTAAATAAAACACTAATATTACCTCTATCATCTGGTGGCTCATCCTGTGTGAAGAGGATGTTGGTACACCCTCGCCAATCCAAACCAATGTACATACATGGCACCATCATGAACATGTGATCATCAACACTGGATAGTAGCTCTAGTGCACCACTTGATATCCTAGTTGGATAGTCAGAAAAAACCCTCTTGGGCATCATCTAGCCCCACATCTGCATCTGTACATGTGACATCGCCCTACTAGGCTAATTGTAATATTCCAAATTAGGAACAGCTCATGAATCATGCATCAAAAATGCATTTCCAGCAAAAAATGCAATAAAAAAGTAAAATGGACTCTTGGATCCCATAGAATAGTCAATATACATCCTAAATCCAAGGATAGAGCTGAAACAAAGAAAACTAGGTGGGTTAAACATATCTCCCACATATAGGATTACCAAAAAGTGTTAAAACCCCAAGACTGCAAAATACCGGAGTTGCTGCATAAAGTGACTGCGCACTCGTATGATGGTTTCAACTCAAAAAATATGGAAACACATGGATATAATCATATATTTATTGATAATGCCAAAGAACATAGGTCTAGTCTCCTTATACAAATTGCAAGATAACTCGGCAAGGGTTTCTTGTCAAACACTCTGCATACAAGATGGGATATTCAGTAATTTACTGAATCACCACTACAATACTAAAGTACATGAGCATAGAAGGCTGAAAGATGTCTGATATATTGTATATCCCTCAAGGGCTTCCTCCCATGAAAGGATGAACCTCTCAATCACAAGGAAACACTGCAACGGAGCCACCAAACCATGCACTGAATACTGCCTCCAAAATAACACATTCCCTAGTTGGAACAGCACTAGGAATGTATGTGAAATGTGTGGTCTGATAACACAGATCTGAAATCAGCTCTGGATCTCTCCAAACAGATCCCTCAAGTGAAGTAAACCTTCCTCCAATGTGAAACTAGCTCAGAAGCTGGGATTCCAATCCCTTCCACTGCTGCACCCAACAACACCGCACAATCTCTGGAAAAACCGCGTTGATGAATTTGGATGAATATTGGCTTGAAAACCTGATGTGGAATGATGAATTAAAACTCTCCTAATGAGGCCCCTCAAAGGAGAAGTGGGATTCCCGCTCGGGAACACTCGGTGCTAAAAAACACTGCTACTCTGCTGAATCAGCAAGAGAGAGAAAAAGTCTGAGAAAACATGAAAAATAATCTAAGACATGATGAATAATGCTGCCATCCTCTTCCTTATATAAAATATTAGTTTTCTTTCCCTTGGCCCCACTCAATTAGTTCATCTCTATCCAAATATACATATCCCTCCAAAACTGCGTTATTCCTCCTAAGAGACTTCTGGGCTTTTCTTCACATTTATTCACCGGCTAGAGTTGCTACTAACTCTAATGTTCTATTTAGCTTTGAGGCTAAAAATTTGGAACATTACAGTCCTCCCCTCCAAAATATTTTCTTGTCCTCAAGAAAATGTACAAGGAGAGAAAAATTTCTCCCCTCCTTCTCATGTGGCCTCCCATCAATAGCCTCCATCACTGCATCAAGAGAATCTGCAAATAAACTGTAGTCCAAATTTTCCTCCCAAGTGTGCAAAACCAAATGGTCTACATCAGTCAAAGGTGGAAAGTGTGAATGGAAAGTTGCTTATTGTCTCATGGCCTCCACAAAGTAGGGATGATGATCATCATGGTGAATGAGTGCTACCCTCACCCATGCTATCATCCAAATGAAGTGAGTCACCCTCCAACATGGTAACTCATGAAAAATCTCCTCCACCTTGTGCTCTGGAAATGTAGGTCGGATGACTAATGAACATGATAGGCAAGAGGGCCTATCCCACACTGTCCTCCTCTCCACTTATGATAAGTGTAGAAGGCATGTTGATCTTGGGCTGCAACATGATTTCCCTCCAATGGCAAGAAGAAGATTGAGTCTCCAAGGACTCTTCCTCCAAATTCATGAGATATGCCAACCCAAACCATTCCATTAAAGATGAATGGCACATCATCACCATTGGGCATCCACATCAGAATAACACTGAAATTTACGTACAATTTTGGATGGTACCAAAGGTTCTCCAAGTGGATATTACGTAGTCTTCCCAACTGTTGTTTGAGAATGTCATATGGCAAGTGGTCCTGCAACAAGTTACAAGCTGTATATGTTTGTTCTCCCAAAATGGGGAAGTAAGAATCAATGCCTATCAATTGTGCATAGATAAAATAACAATACACTTGCCCAAATTCATGTATATATGGGCTACTATAATCATAAACATTGGCCCTAAAGTGACCATGAAACCCAAAAATACTCTTTCTCTTTTGAGGAGCAATGCACTATTCAAACATGGTGAGAAAGTAAAAATACTCAATTGAGTAATCAAAAAGTACATAAATGCATTCCCTACCATACATAGTTAAGGGAGGTCCCTAATAAGTCCTCCCATGAGAATCTCCTCATAGAAATCTGTAAGAATAAGGAATACATCTTCTCCTCGGAATATTCCATCCATAAGAACATACTCCTATGTGACAGCGTTGTAGGACTTTGTGATAAGGCTCCATGACTTCTTTCTTTGACATCCCATATGCCAAGGTCATCCATCATCATGCTGCTATGTGAGAAGATATTATTTCTGCGTGGAAGTCTCTCATGATCCTTCGATGCTAAAGGGTAGCCTCCTTGCACCATGAATGTGCCTTTCTTCTCTTCAAAAATATCATGAAAAGTATGGGAAGAATGTTGCCCATACTCTCCCAAGTGAAATCATAGCAACAAAAACCTTTGCTACTGCCTCATCTCTCCCTCATACTAGCCATAGAGAAAGATCATGATGGTCAACTTGTATGATGTCCCAACAAATAGTTAAGCCATGAAGTGCCTCCTCAAGTTCTCCAAGTGGTTCCTCCCACAAGAAGAGAAAAAGTGTGATGTGGCAATCATGGTTTGCCCATGGTTCCTCCTAAAATGTGCAACATATAAAGTGGGAAGAATCATGCTCCCAATGGGAATCTCTAATCTCAAGCCCACTCTCCAAAAAAATCTCCTCCTGATCATAAACATGTCAGCAATATATGGAAGTAAAATACAATGAGAACAAGTTGTCAAGTGACAACCGGAGAGTGAATCATGGTCCCTCTCATGGAACCAACGTAGTGCATCCTTGGCCTGCATCAAAATAACAAATAACAAGTGCTTTTCCAGCCAATTTTTTTCTGCCACAGTCATCTCATAAGATGAAAAGATGAAGTTAAAATATGGTGTCAATTGTGCACACCAAGAAACATGTGGCTTCCCCCAAAAATCATCAAAAAGATAACCAAGATCAATGCTACAAGGAGCTGCAAGTACATCATCATACACTATGAAAGAAGAGATAATTCTTCTTGTTACATCATGCTACTCAAACAAGGAAAAGAAGTACAATACAAGATGTGAAATTATACCTCCTCCATCATGTACTTGAAGTCTTGGGCTGAAATGGCTCAACTGGAAATTATCCCTTACTCCCAATGAGTAGGAAGGTGGCTGTGACATCCTCTCGATCATCATCTAGGCTATGCATCTCTCCATATTCTGAAATATGTCATGTTGAATGCCATCCCAAGTTAACTCCTCCATCAACTGGAAATATGCATCAAGGTTCATAGAAGAGAAGTCCTCATGTGCTGCATGTAGTAGCTTCTCCTTAAGACTAGAAGATATAGTCAAGAAGATCCTGCCATAGGAATATATGACCACACCATCCACCATGTATCTTTCATCTCCATCTGGGTCATCAAGGATCATGCATGCACCAGGATCCTTGGAGTACTCTACCAAAATTTGAGATCTCCAATAAGAATCAATCCTTCTAAGAGACAGCGCTAGTGATATAGCATGTGAAGCCCTCCTCATGTTATTGCCTGCTACTTTAACATCCCACATGCCAAAGTTCTCCTCCGAACTCTTCACCTCTCCAAAATCCAAGAGTGGTGAACCCAAATACAATATATCTCTCATCAACTCTAGATCAGGTGGCCTCCCTGGTGGAATGCCTCCATGTAGTGAGACATCAATGTCAAGAGTGGACTGTATATATTGTTGGGAAACCTTTCCCTTGCTTCCACAGTGCAATACAGTCTACCTCCTCTTTGCACTAGTTCTCTAAAATAGAGAAGGGTGTGTGCCTCTCATCACATGATGTTGCTCTTCATCCTTACCTCCTCCATTCAGCTACAATGCTGCACAATCATGCTACCCATTGAATTTGCTTGGACCTCCATGTATGAGATCCTGGGGACTTCCTTGCAAAGATGCAATAATCCCTGTTGTTGGAGCATGTGCTCCTCCTTCCTCTACACGAGGCACTGGATGTGCTCTAGATGTGACAACGTTGTTGCCCTCATCTCCCTCAATGTGTATGGGAAACATCTCAATAGTTCGATCCTCCTGTGAAAAGGTGATACCCATGCCCTCTTGTTCAAGAATATGAACTGGAGGTCTTGCTTCCAGAAATGTGTAATGAAAGATGTTAACTCCTCCCATGGTTTTCTGTAGTGGAGTGTCCTTCACCACATGCAAGGGTTTTTTTCTCAAGTTTTCATTTCTCATGTTCCTTAGGAATTTTTTCACCAAACCTTCCCATCAAAGTTTCTATGAATCTTGCATAAGAGGAAGTGTATGGATTTCTTAAAGAACAAGATTCTTAAATCCACCATGCATGAGCCTTACCCCTGAAATGTAGTGCTGCAACTCTGATGGCTTCATCTCTGGAAATATGGTATAACTGCAAATAGGAGTCTATCTCCTTCACCCAAGCTCCAGCTGAACATGTAGGTGATCCAGAAAAAGTAGATAGAATAAATCTACCTGCATCCTATTGCTGATTATTCTCCACTTGGATCTTGCAAAACTCTTGGAAATCAGTATGATCTCTAAACCTCTCAGTTTGAGATTCATACTCCTGCAACAAATCACTAAGAGTTCTTCTCTTAGGCATTTTTCCTCCTCCCATCCATCTCAAGATAGCTCTGGGAACTTGACTGCACTATGCATCATGGAGTTCAGCTGCATGCTCACACTCATCATGTGAAAATCTATATTGAGCTCTAGATTCAACCTTCTTTGGATATTCCATCTCCAATCTCATCTTCTTCAGCTCTCCTTGAAAGCTTTGCATAGATTTTGGAAGAAGCTTTGTAAGCTTGTCTTCCTTTCTTCCTTCACATACTGAAGCTTTCTGGCTTCTGTCCATATCTCCTTCCTCTGATAGCTGGATCTCACAGGCTGAGCCAGAGATCATGCTCTGATACCACTGTAATATTCCAAATTAGGAACAACTCATGAATCATGCATCAAAAATTCATTTCCAACAAAAAATTCAATAAAAAAATAAAATGGACTCTTGGATCCCATAGATTAGTCAATAGAAATCGCAAATCCAAGGATAGAGCTGAAACAAAGCAAACTAGGTGGGTTAAACAGATCTCCCACACCTAGGATTGCAAAAAAGTTCTAAAACCCTAAGACTGCAAAATACCGGAGTTGCTACATAAAGTGATTGCGAAATCCTATGAGGGTTTTAAATAAAAAAATATGGAAACACATATATCTAATCATATATTGATTGATAATTCCAAAGAAAAGAGGTCTAGTCTCCTTATACAAATTGCAAGATAACTCTGCAAGGGTTTCTTGTCAAACACTCTGCATACAAGATGGGATATTCAGTAATTTACTGAATCACCACTAAAAAACTAAAGTACATGAGTGTAGAAGGCTGAAAGATGTCTAATATGATGTAGATCCCTCAAGGGCTTCCTTCCATGAAAGGATGAACCTCTCAATCACAAGGAAACACTGCAATGGAGCCACCAAACCATGCATTGAATACTGCCTCCAAAATAACGTGTTCCCTAGCTAGAACAGAGATGGGAATGTATGGGAAATTTGTGGTCTAATACCAAAGATCTAAGTTCATCTCTGGATCTCTCCAAACAGATCCCTCAAGTGAAGGAAACCTTCCTCCAATGAGAAACTAGCTCAGATGTTGGGATTCCAATCCCTTCCACTGCTTCACTTGGCAACACTGCACAATCTCTGGCAAAACTGTACTGATGAAGTTGGCTGAAGCTTGGCCTGAAAACCTGATGTGGAATGATGAATTAAAACTCTCCCAATGAGGCTCCTCAAAGGAAAGAGGTGGGATTCCCGCTCAGGAACACCCGGTGCTAAACAACACTACTACTCTGCTGAATCAGCAACAGAGAGAAAAATTCTGAGCAAACATGAAAAATAATATAAGACATGATCAATAATGTTGCCATCCTCTTCCTCATATAAAATAAAAATTTTCTTGACCTTGGCCTCACTCAATTAGGTCATCTCTATCCAAAGATACATCTCCCTCCAAAACTGTGTTATTCTTCCTAGGGGACTTATGGGCTTTTCTTCCCATTTATTCACCGGCTAGAGCTGCTGCTAACTCTAATGTTCCATTTAGCTTGGAGGCTAAATTTTTTTAAGATTACACTGATGGAAAAAAGTAGGCCTCGTCTCCGGAAACCTCTCAAAAAATAAACAAAATCACTCTCACGAAAAAGGGAAGGTCAACTTCCCACATGCCCGAGAATGACATCTATCTAATGCTATACAAAACTTCCGTAAAAAAATGGGAGACCGTCCCACAAGTCATGGTGTCTAGAATAAATAATCAACAAAAAATAAATGAGGGCAAATAATGTGTTTCTAGACACTAGTATAGTGTGCAATGGTCTTCAGTAGTAGTGAGAGGCACATCACCTCCTCTGGACCAAATGAAGCTTGAATGCATAACTGACCACCAGACACCAGAAAATATGGAGAAGAAAGTATATCATCCCTAATGTATCTATGGGAGTATGCCAACTGAATCCTTGTGGCATAACTGACAAGGACATCTAGGAACTAGGGAAGATCCTGCCCTGAACTAGATATGCCAGTAACAAATTAAATTTCCTCCTTAGTGAGCTCCTCCCACTGGCCAAGACTGACCTAGAAAGCTTATCAATGGGCATCCCACCTATAGATTAATTGTCCTAGTAACCCATTGTGCCCCTTTAGGGATCTAGTCTCATCATATAACTTAAGGAGGCCCACCACCCTTAAGAGAAACTGGTTGGGTGTCGTAGTAGGGCGAGGGTAAAAAGGTCTCTCCCTCTCTCATGCCACCCACTGTTGTATCATATTATAATGGTCCTCCATATGTTCTTTTTTTTGCCCTTCCTCTCTCCGTTGACGTCGGTGAATGATTCACATATTAAATACATCAGCCTCCCTCATAGATAAAACCTAATTCTTTCTATTAAATGACAAATGTCTTTACAAATATATATATATATATATATATAATTTTTGTTGGAAAAGATTTTTTGGTGTGCCCAAAAAAGCAGTCACACACCATTACTGGTGCGTTCTTGTTTATCACGAACCACCCATGGTCAACATGAAAAAACTTCACGCACCGTGAAAACAGAAAATATTTTTTGTGCGATGCGTTGAACAAGCTATCCACCCCAGGGCGGTTTGTATAATGCAACACGCCGCCTAACAAAAATACATAATTCACATTGCATTCTAGTAAATGATCGCACCGTCGTACAACCATACATAGAGTAATATTTTTAAAAATTTTAAATGGTTGGTGTGGCGGGCAACCGACATGCACCGCATTATTTTAGTGGTAAAATGGTACGCTTTTTCTCGGTACCGCACGGGAACCCGGTGCAGTTTCCATTAACACCATTCATGGTGCGACTTGTAAATTTACAAGCAAGCACCGCGAATGGTGTGAGCCGAACAACTCGAACACACCACACATAATTTTTTTTTTTAACAGTAAATTTTACCTCAATTTGAGAAATTAATTTGCTAAAAGGTTAAGTTGGTGAGAAACAAGTAGATTAACTACACATTTGTGTGTCAAGGAGGCATCTTTGATGAGGAATACTAAAAATAAATTTTTCCCACCGTTTTAGAAAATTAAAACTCCACACAGTGAGCAATGGATGGAAGTAATGCGGGAAATGGGAGCACTGATGGCAGGGTGCCTCAGTGAAAACAAAATCACACCAGTGAATGAGAGCTCTAGAGCACTATAAAAAGTAAAAATGTAGTCTTTTACGACCGGTAATTTTTTTAAATTAACCCTTTTTCAGTGGGATCCATTATGAGATGCACCGGGCGGTTGTATCCATGGCGCACCACAATTATTTACAGTGCACTAGATTACTGAGACACACTAGGCTGGTTTTCACGAAGAGAATAATGTCTTGGTGTGTCATTTGATAGTACACACCAGTGCGCTTTATATAAAATGCATCTGTGCGTGTTATGATTAGAAACACACTGAAAGAAACATCTGCAAAAATATCCACCCGCCAACCTCATCCAATGACCTCCACTACAAATGGATATCTGGGCTATTTTATAAGGGCTTCCTAAAAAACATCCACTGGAGGGTATTTTCCTTGCAGTGTATGCATTAAATAACTCTACCTATTGTCTCATATACAATCTTGAAGAGTTCAAGAAATATGTCCCTCCATCCATGACCCCCTTTAGGTACTCCTCAAAATAAAATTCATTGTGAAGAAGCCCTTGGAGCCCAGTTTGACTTCATAGCAGGCCTTGGGTTTCTTGAGTTGTGTTATCGAGTTAATAAGGGCTTTCTCCATTGGAAATATTATTATGAATTCATAAATGAGGGCTTGGTCCTTCATAATTTTTTTTTTTCATCTTGACAAGGGGATGTAAATCCTTAGTATTTCAGTTGATTTGGTTAAGCAAGTATTAGTGCTCCACTAGGGAGGGGCTAGAACCATACCATGATCTATATTTTATGTATGAGCAAACTTAAAGGCCTTAGCATATTTGTTTGGTTCTATAACTAGGGATACAACTAGAGGACGTGATGTAGATTGGGTGCCCCTCCCATTGACACCATTACTCAGGGTGTGCACAAGAGAGGTAGGAAGTGAGATTAAAATTGAAAGAGGGTAGGTTTTTAAGGGCGATTAGTTTTGTGAACATGGGAAGTGCAAGGGTTCCAAGGTTTCCTAATTTTCTATCCATTTTCCATCCCAATCAAATAATCGCTTATTACTTTTATCTCTGCCACTTGCTTTCAAATAGCATGGAGGGACATCCTTGGCCCATTGTGATAATTATCAAGGAGTAGGCTACCCCAACCTCATGGAGTCTCGGCTCTTGTTAAGTCGTAAATTCCTAGTATTTATAGCTTATTGTCTACTGGATATTCTCTTATTATTATAGTGGAAGTGGCTAGTTTTGATCTTGGGCCTCATCTAGATTACTTCAATGAATGTATTTCTAGCTTATTGTCTATTGGATATCCTTGTATTATTATAGTGGTAGTCGCTAGTTTTTATCTTGGGACTCATCTAGATTACTCCGACGAACTTCTAATTCAGCGCAATTAAAGAAAAATATAAGTAAATAAATAATCAATGTAATTCATTCTCTCCCTCTATATATATAAACTAAGGATGTTATAAAAAAAATTTCCCTTAAAAATTTATTAAAAAGAGCATAATATCCTAATTAAAGTATGCTTTGTACTAAATTTGGCTTTTTTCTCATATTTTGAAGTATTAATTAGATTAGAATTAAAATTTTATAGGAATTAATTAATAAGCGTTATTTTTATTTTTAATTACACCGAATTGTCCCTTTTTGAAATTGGTTAAGTTAGGCATTGTCAACCTTTTTCATTTCCATTTGACATGGGTAAACTTCAAGTTAAGAAAAAAAGGAATTACACATCTTATTGTAAAATTGACCATTTTGCTAAATAATTTTTTCTTATATATAAATGAATGTTATAAATAATAGTGATGAACTTATAGTTGAGAAACCTATTAGAATTGGAATAATGTCAAATCCCTAGGAAATTGGTGGGTGGAAAGCCAAGTGGCACTAACATAATTTTTAAAATTTATTAAAAGTAATGGACCATTTTTCTAAATAAAATTTGTTTATATATAAATGAATTTTATAAATAATAATGAATAATTTATCATGTAGGAATTTATTAGAACTGGAATAATCTCATATCCTTAGGAAAATGGTGGGTGAGGAGCCAAGTGGAAAGAATAAAAAATTTTAAATTTATTAAAAGTAATGGACTTGTTTTTTAAATATGTCTTATATATAAATGAATGTTATCAATAATAACAAGGAACTTATCATGGAGGGGAATTATCTTCATCTTGGAATTAGGAAGGGTACAAGTGTTTGACATAGGTTGATTCTGATAAGTGGAATGGATAGTTGAGTATCTGCGGAAAGCTTCTTATTTCAACATAAGGTGGATCAAGAATTGTTGACTTTTTTTTTTTTTTTTTAATTGAAGACTTATATTGATTCTCATTTGAATATGCTCGGAATATGCTTCATCTGAATGCTTCTCTATTGTTGTAGTGAGCTACTGAGTTTGTTAGGTTGCACTGACTTTTAATAAATTTAAAATTTAGATTCCTGCCATTGGGCTCCCATCCCACCAATTTTATAGGAATTTCAGATTATTCTAATTCTAATAAGTTCCTCATTATAATTTATATCATTCATATATATAAGAAAATTGCATTTAGAAAAATGGTCCATTTTACAATAAGATGTGTAATTCTTTTTTTCACAAGTTAATGTTGACCATAAACTTTTTATACATGGTTAATTAGGTAAAAGTGTGCACTAGAAATATATTTTTCATGTAGCAATAGGTTTTTTGTTGCAATAGGTTTTTTTAGTATATTTATGATTGATCTGAGTAAATTCCTGGTACCCTTAACCAAGACCTTTTACTTTGGCTGATGTGTTATAATTGCATTTAATGAAATCCCTAATGAACATAGATGAAAATCTGCATGTTGTAAAGAAGAGGAGCCTAACAAGAATTAGCAACATAAAATATTGATAACGGAGTTCATCCAAGAGGGACTACGTCTCCAGGCCTCGGTGTCAAGATGGTGTAGGTTGCTGCATTAAGTGTTGTAAAGAGTTATGATGTACATGGATGGTGTTTTCTCTGTCATACAAGTAAAATTCCCTCATGTAGGAGTGGATAAACCTCTCCACGATATGTTCCACTATAGGAACTCTCATTCACAACAAGGACTCCTATTAGTATGAAAATAAATCACACATAATGATTATGAGCATCCTGCTAGCATGGCAACAAAGGGATCTCAATCAAACATACATGTGACAATGAGTATCCCACCAACATGGCAGCAAAGGGATCTCAACATAATACAAATCCATGGTAGAGATTACATCTCACATCAAGAACAAAACAAGATCCCACATCAAACATCAACAGGGATCCATACAATACAATGCATCTCATGGAAAAGAGACAAAGAAGTACATGATCACACTGCAGATACCTTACATCTTGGAGTTATTTGAAGAAAATGATGATAAACTGTTGCAATCTTCCTGTACCATCAATCTTGTGGCATCGAAGATTCTGAAAACGACTGCTCACACATTGGATGTTGACACCTACAACTCTAATTTGAAAAGTGGCTGAAAAAGATAAGGCTTAGATGGAAATTATGATTGTACCACTAAACTCGTTTCATCGAGAGGTGTAGGATCGACTGCCAATTTTTTGAATTCTGACAAAGTGAAAATCTGGGCCTTAGGGAATCTTTTAGATTCCCTCTAGATTCCTCAAAGATGTTTCTCAACAGGGAATCTAGAAATATGAAACTCAAAATAGGAGTCTAATCTCATCATTGAGATCCTTGCGAAATTTTGAGAAGAATGATTATAAGGTTGACCTCATTTTGACACGAGTGAATTTTAGCCTCCAAGGAATTTGAAAGATTCCCTCAAGATTCCTAAAGATTCTCCTCCACATGAAATCTAAAAAACCGCTACTCAAAAGGCGAATCCGACCTTGCCATTGCGTTCCCTGCAAAATTCTCATTAAAATGAATATAAATTTTAACACATTCTGAAAATTTTACCTTCTTGGGATCAAAATATTCCCTTGGCATCAAAGACGATTCCCTTGAACTGCATGTACGATCTTGCCTCAAACTACATGTCCATCTGCTTTCTGACCTGCCTTCTCTTTTCTCACAGTTCTAATGGCCTCCCTGTGTCCTCATCTCTCATGTATTCTCCATCATTCTCCATGGTTTCCTTTAAACATTTGAATGACATTTTATAATAAAGTGTGAGAATGAATAAGACAAAGTGTGAGGTTAGCACATTGGTTGGAATAATGATATTAAAATAGTTGTTGTTGGGAGGTTTTGAAATCAAATCCCATTGATTTCAAATATTGTTTTAAAACCCAATTTTAGTTTTAATATACTTTTTTCAAACTATATAATATATAGAATTCATATATTCATATTGTAACGACTCCCAAAAACAAAAATTGGAGGTTTTGTTTAATATGGAATTTAACCATATTTAATATGATTTTTGTTGCATAAAAATTTACCATATTTAAATTGATTTTGACTATTTAATAAATATATTTAATATATAGTTATTTTTTAATGATTATTTTTTATTTTTATGTTGGAAATTAAATATCATTTTGTTTTGTATTTTCTGCAAGGGGTCAATGGAGGAGCGCCATGTGTCAACAGTTGAGGGGATTTCCATGTGGGTCCCACGTGCTTACTCGGAAGCCATGTGGCATGCTATGGGCCCCACTTCCCTTGCCTTAACAAAACTTCAAACTGCTCTAACTCTCTAATAGGAACTCAGATTGATGCATCATTCGCACTGTTGCGATCAAGGCGACAAACTCTTCAACTTTAACATGGTTCAATAGAAATATGAACAATTTGATTTTTGAGCTTTCATAAGTCGTCTATGTCCTGTGTGTGTCTCTGGAGGCACCTGGATCATTCCTCCACACTTACAAGCTTTTGGTCCTCCAAAATCATTAACAATAATCTACAACTGCTATGTACAATTTCTGCACCACAAGTGTCCTGAAAAAGGTCACCCTTCCATCTCTTTCACCTTTGATCTTTGGAGCCTTAAGTAATGAGCCGACACTTGCATCCTCTGCAGAATTTTAGTAAAATATCCTGCAAATTACATGCTCAAATTGACCAACTATGACCCAAACATTTCCATACTTGCCACGAGCTTATAACACATATTTGGTGGTCAAGCTTACATCAAAATGGAAATCACACCCCAAATATCATTACAAGACCAGAAAATCATTGTGACATTTTGAAGTGATGGCAAACACATCATCACTTTTACATGATAGAAATGCATCAAACGACTTATAAACCAAGGCCAAAATATCATAGCTACTTCATAAATGGTGGAAAAACACATCATCACTTTTACATGAAGAAATGAAACACATGATTCACAAAAATAAGGCCATGAAAAGCTAACACATCTAGAAAAAACCCCTCTTTATCAAAGAGAATGGGCCATCCCCCTGTGGGAGATTCTCTTATTAGTAAAATCTTCCAAATGGTTCATGCACAGATGCTTTGTCTTTAGGGAGATGCTCTAGATGGAGTCTCCAGCGCATGGCTCTTTAATGGCCTCTATGGTCGCAATAACTACAATATGTCTTCTTCCTCCATGCCTGCTTAGCTATTTTATTTTTCAGCTGTGGAGAAGGATTTTTACACCTCATCCTCCTTTGTGTTTCCATTCTTTTCCATCACTTAGAAAACAAATGGTTATGTAAACCACAAAAATGATAATTTTTTTGATGCCATGATTTACGACCATGATTATCAAAATTCTTATAATCAAAATGCACTCTGGAATACTGAGGCTTGTTGTGCCTTCCTTGGTGGTCTCTGGTGCGATCATGGTGATGAGAGCTTGCCTCAGCTCTTTCACTGCAACATTCACTACCATGAAATTATGGTGAAGTGTTCCCATCAATCCTCTTCCCTGTAGAGTTAAACAATGTATGTTTTCCTTTCATGTCCTTCGAACATCCTTCTTCAATGTATCCAAAACCTACATAGAAAGGTCTCTACACAACCTCCAATGGGTGAGTTATTCCTTGGCCACGAACGCCAGGTCCTCCTCCTTTGTACCCCATCTTGGTGAGGAGTCTCATGCCAGTTCCTATAATGGGTATCTCCACACTTTCAACATAAATGATACCACATGAAAATGAAACTGAAGAGAAATCAACATTGTTTACCTCAGATGTCAATTTTGAAATAGGTGAAGAGGGCTTCTCTAAGGCTTCGTTGCGCTTCACTTCCTCCAAGGCGTCTGTCGTGGCCTATAGCTGAAGCTGCAATCACTGCTTCTCTTGCTTATCTTCCTATAGGAGTGACTTCAAGGCATCATGATCTGCTTGAAGACTTTCATTGTTGTGTTTCAATTCTTCCAACGCCTCTGTCGTGGCTTGCAACTGACGCTACAATCAATGTTTGTCATACTTCTCTTCCTGTAGGAGTGTCTTCAATTCAATGTTCTCTACTACTTGTTTTTCATAAGCCTCGTACAACATGTCCACTTTATCAGACACCCTGAGCATGGTCTTGTACATGTATTTGACATCCTCCATTTCTCAACTTAGTGAACATTCAATGGTTCACGCCTACAATCCAAATCAGCAAGAAGACCACTGTGATACCACTTGATCTGGGTAAATTCTTGATACCTTTAAAACCAAGACCTTTTACTTCGGCTGATGTGTTAGAATTCATTTTAATCAAAGTGCTAATGAACATAAATGAACATCTGCATGTTCTAAAGAAGAGGAACCTAACAAGAATTAGAAACATACGATATTAATAACAGAGTTCGTCCAGGAGGGACTATGTCTCCGCACCTCGGTGTCAAGATGGTCTAGGCCACTGCATTAAGTGTTGTAAAGAGTTATGATGTACATGGATGGTGTTAGTCATTAATATTTTTAACTATTTTGATGACTAGATTCCTTGGCTGAGTTTTCTAGAAGCTAATCTCAATCTGTCAATTTGTCATCTAGAAAAAACCTCAAACAAATTTTTGTCTTCCTACCCCTCTCCTTCAGCCTATATTGAGAAAAATCCTTCAGTTTCCCTACCTATCACAGTTCAGCAAAGCCTCCATGTCTATAGTTGTTATAAGATTTCCTCTCTACCAGCAAAATCCTTTGTTTTCATGCAACTCACTGTCCAACATTTAACAAAGTGTCTACTCCTCTCTCACTGATCACTTTTTCATGTGATAACCTACTCATACCCAAGAAGCCATTCAAAATCCATGACAAAGCATGTAGGTCTAGGTGGTGGTGTTTTAGGGAAAATTCCTTGGTCAGATAGTTTTAAGCCAAAAAATATGTCTTCAATATCAGTCAGCCATCATGTCTTGTTATTTGTCAAATCCAAAACCCTTGTCTACCCCTAGGTCACGCACCATCAAAAAGGTCACTTTGTTTTGTTCCTAGCAAGGCTCAGGAATTTCCAAATCAGGAAAAAATAATGAGTTTTCCATGTCTGAATAAATATGATAAGATCGGGCACAATCCCCATGAAACATCAAAGAAGCCCTCCAAACTTCAAAAGCATCTGTTTTTACATCTCTGCAAGGATGTACTGATTGATGACCCTAAAAAAAGTACGAGAAAAAAGAGCACCTCAGAAGAAAGTTTCATGCTGTGTCAAGCTTTACTATGGAAGTCAGAGAAAAGTGCAGATTATGGCCAGCCCTACAAATCAGCCTTGTAAAAACAACAATGATAGTCTTCTGGTAAGAAGGGCTTTAAAGCAAATTAGGCATCACAGTAAAAGTAGAAGAAGGACAACTGATTCTTATACTTCATCAGGAACTAAACTTTGAAAGGATATCACAGACAAGTTCACCACACATTATGAATATACAGTCAAGGGAAGAAAGAGTTGTTTTAGGGATTCATGGTATTAAGTGCTCACCATTTACAAAGCACATTATTTTCCCCTGAAATTTGCACAATAATTTTATGCAAAAAAGGATGCTCATTACTGACAGGTCCTCATGAAGCACATGGCATTATGATTCAAATGATTTCATCAAGGATAAGTACCAGAGATTCACTGTTGCCTTCTATTTATATTTTTTTTCAAACAAACACACAGGGGTCACAGTATTGAAATGAATGAAGTTTTATGGTTTTCAGGACCTCCATCAGTAGATAAGTAGGAGGCCTCATGGTAGGTCTGAAGGGTCACAAAGACTGTGTGTAGGAAGCCTCTTTCAAAGGATAGGAAGAGGTTAAAGGTACAGTCTCATAAGGCCTAGATTTGGAAAAGGTAGCCTTTCTCAAAGGTTAAAAACTGATAGATAAAATACCTCTTTCCAGAGGAGAAAGGGCACCCCTCACAGTCCTAAAGAAACCCCCCCTTAAATGACAAGCACAAGATCTCTCTTGAAAGATAAACATATTTTTTCTAAAGAGTCACTAACAATTTGTGAATGGACATTTTTCAGTTGGTTGACAGAGGTAAAAAATCACCCATACAGTTTATCAAACATTGAGGGCCCACAGATAACTTGTTCAAGAATAGTTCTCAAATGGTAGACAGAGATGAAAAAACACAGTATTTACAAGACCTCATTCACAAATAAGCAGAGGGCCCACAGTTGTTTGAGAGATAATGTTTGAAAGAGTGCATTCACTGACAAACCAGAGCTAGAGTTTGATTAACGCAACCTCATCTAAATGGTAAAAAGGTACACCAAGCTCTATTCAAAGGTGATTTCTGCAACTGAGAGAAAGAGAAATTCACACAGGTGTTTTATGTAAAAGAGGCATCTTTCATTCAGACAAGCCTATTATAGTTTTGAAATGACTTCCACCAAATGATGAGAGCAAATTTTAAATGTTGAAAACAACCTTTTTCAAATAAATAAACAGAGCTTTAAAGGGTTGAAACATGGAGTATAGGACAAGATCCCATGCATTTTTTCAAGCATAAGACCTCTTTCAAAATAAGCAAATGGTCAGGTTTCCCAGTGTTATTTCTGTAGTTGCTAAAAAGTGTCATTGATACACCGTAAGAGCCTTTTTCATGTCAAATGGAGTTTTCAAAAAACAACGTTGTTTGAAAAGGGAAAGTTAGTTTATTTCAAAACAAAGGCAAACGCACAATGTCAAATTACCAAAAGGAGGGAAGAAAGGGCATTTCAAAAACGTTTTAAAAGGAGCTATAATGCTCTCAAAATTAAAGATCATTTTTTATTGTGCGAGACGGAAAAAGAAAAACATTTTTTTCGAACCTTGGGTGAAGCGGTTTGCAGAATTTTTAGGACGCAACGCACCTGTAGGTGCTCATAGAAGATTTTTGCATTGGGCGCGACATGCCTATGGAGTAGCGTGACATGTTTGTTAACTCCTCCCGACCCGACACACAACTACGTTTAGAGGGCATCCAGGGTCTGACTCGACAGCTCCACCGCGGCGTGCAGGTGCTACGCGCCTGTGCACAAGAGCGTAGCACCGCTCAAACAGCCTCCAATCCACATCAAATCAGATCTTTGCCCAACAAAACTTTCTACAAAAGCGCACAAACATATTTTGAGAGGTATTTATTGTGCTCTTTGCCTAATTTTTTGAGTTTGAAGAGCTGTTAAGAGTCAATTGGGTTAAGAAGAAAAACACAGTCCCATTGAAGGAAAAAACATTGTTTATGTTGAAAACCACCATGTTTACAAAGATACAATGAAACAATGATTGAAGATAAAAGGCTATTGTTTGATTTCAAAGGCCTGTTTTGATTAAGAAGCCAGGCATAGTTTTTGGAAAAGGAAAAACAATGTTTTAAAAGGAGAAAGGTCTATTTTGATTAAGAGGCCAAACATAGTTTTAAAAGGAAAAAACAGTTGATTCTTTAAAAAACCATGTTTTCTAGATACAACAAAATAGTGTGTAAGGAAGAAAGTGCTTATTATCAATTTACAAATTTTTTTTGGTGTAAATAGTTAAAGGACAGAACTCAATGATTTCAAAGGAGAAAAGGCACAGCTCTTAGGAAGGAAACACATTTTCATTAAAAAGAACCTAGTTGCTAGTTAAAAATAGAAAAACAGTGCTCAAAGGAGAGGTATATTTTTAGTTCATTTTGAAGGCCTGATTTTGATAAAAGAGTGAAGGAAAGAATAAAAAAACTATGCCTCCAAAGAAAGTCCGCAAGGGTGGATTTCACAAAAGATTTGAGCCTGTTACAACTCAGGAGATTAATGACTCCCCTTCGGTTATTTTTAACTTCCATGAGGTGGGCTGCCTTTATTTTTGCCAAAAAGTCCAGGAGGTCACCAATTACCCTCCTTTAACACAACTGTTTGCCCTGAGGCTACAAGGAAAGCATGTCCACTTAGCAGGTCTAGACTTTAAACTCACTCCTAGGGTTGTCTCCAAAGCAACTAAGATCCCCTATATAGGAGAAAAGTGGTTCAAACAAGCATAGATAGATCTAAATCACTATAAACCTTTCTTAAAACTAGACCATCAGGATGCTTGCCAAGCTATATTTCCTTTTTATCACTTATTGAGCAGCTATGCCCCCCTCATGAGAGTCATCATGAAGTATTTCACATGTGAAGGGAGGTTTTCCCAGATTTATTCCTATCACATCAGGCTTCTCATGCATTTCACAAGGAATCAGTTGCTAAATCTCCCTTTCTTCCTCTGCAAAAGCATAGACAAGATGTCCTCCCTTGTTCAAAAGAGACCTCCTGCTCAGCAAAAAGCTAGTCTTTTCCATCATTCTCTCATCAAAATCATCATCCTTTGCTAGCTTGAAAAGAAAGGAGTGCCTTGGGAGAATTTCATTTCTCATCTAGATTTTGCCACTACTTCTTCATCTCATGGCCCATCTCACATATCCTCCTCACCCTCCACTCACTATGTCTCTCCCCCATCAAGTCAAAATACTTCTCTAAGGCAAACATCACCCATGATTGACAGTGAAAAAGAGCAGTCTTTTGAAATCAGACATGAGGTTAGTAGTGATGAGGAACATAGGGACACTAATAAAATTGGTGAACATCAACCATGATAAAAGCAGAGGCAGTGAACATGACATCCCTAAGGAAAAAAGACAAAAAAATAGTGAGCAAAATGAGAGCAGCCCCAAAAGAGATAATGCAAATAGTGAGCATAAAAAGAGTCCTCAAAGACATGTGCTAGCTACCTCTCCTAAGCAAGGGGCCATGAATCCTCCCTCAAAGGTGGCAAAGCCAAAAACCATTAAATATGCAAAGAAGAAAACCATTCATGCTGTGATTACTAAGGTCACTAGAGCACTCAGGAGTAGAGGCAAATTGCCCAAGCCAAGTGCAAAACTACCCAAAAGAGGCGCCCGATGAAAAAAGGGGAAAAATACATATCTAGGCTTGAAATGTTGGCTTCATCTTCCTTCCATGTTTCTAGAAACCCATAAGGGGTTTTCTCACCAAAATTAAGAAATTTTTGACATGATCTCGTTTTTTGTGATTTTAAGGCCTAATTGCACATTTTTCTAGGGGCTGCCATGTTTGCTAGGGGCATCCTCAACTCATCAAAGTTATTTTTTTGGATGTATTAAATTTGAGGGAGTATAATAAGAAATGTTTAGAACAAATGAAGCTGTTTTGGTCCCTCAAAAAGACCAAAAATAGTCATTTTTCAACATTCTGCCCCTAATATCAACAGGTAAGATCCGCTGGGTTTTTTCACTCAGGAAATTTTTTTACATACTTCTAGGGATAATTTTGTGAACATTCAAGTATTTCTAGAAACTAGACATCCAGGGCTTTCAAAAAAGCTATCACAAGCCTCGTTTCGACATCGGGAAGTCCCTCAAAAGTCATCTACAAAACAAGCTTCTTTCTGCCACTACGCTCCTCTAGCATTTTTGCTTAAAAGCAGTTTTCTGAAGGTGGCCATCCAAATGCGCGTTAAGCTATTTTTAACTCCATGTCAGTGATTAAATTTCAATTTTCTTACCATTTTTAGCTATTTAAGATATTTTTGAAGATATTTTGTGCCTTGGGCTTTGCAAATCCTTAAGGACAAAATCAGATATTTGTATTAGGCCAATGAGCTTCTAGTTGGTTTTGTGAAGCTTATCCTCTTATTCCTCCTATTTAACGCATGGAGAGTCATTTTAATATTGTTGGAGAGTTGAGTATCAAGTTGGATTTTTGAAGAGCTTAAGAACTTGACTGACCTTAGAGCAATATATGCTATGATTTTTGATGATCAGACTTGTTTTATGGAGTGGATAGCTTGACTTGCTTGCCTAGATGATGGAGAGGATCTATGTGTAGGATTCTCTGGCTTGGTAATTGGTATTGTGCTTCTTTTCAGTTATGTTTTCTTAGTTTTTCACATATGTATCCATGCTTCTTGCTTGTTGTAGGTCAGTAAAGAATAGTTTGAGGTATGCCCATGGAGGCACATCAAATTTCCTGATTCATTGCAGCTTCTATGTTTTCATCCTTCTTGGTCATGTCAAAGGATTCTTAACTTCCCTTTGGTCCACTAAGAACTTGTTATTTATTTCCTTAATGATTACTATGACATGCTACCTCATTTGATTCATGTTATGCCCTGCTTACTCATAGCTGTTCAAGCCTCATTAATGAAATCTCCTTTGAATTATTGACTATCTAGTTTAAATCAGAGAGGTCTTGTTTTGATCTTTCTCTCTGCCTACACTTGCAGAGTTATTCCAAAGTTCTCATCAGTTTGAATGTGTTGTTTAGGAGTTTCCTTTCCACATTTTGAGCTGTTGGTTTGTCTTACATGTGTTCTCAACCACTGAATGTGATTTTCCCAAAGTTAGAGGGTCTTATACTTCTATGCATCACCTAATTGTTTATTTTCTTCATTTATTAGTTTGAGTTTTATTCATAGTGATTAATGGTTATCCCTACCACGTGAATGCTTTTCTTTTAAACTATTTATTCCTAATATATCTTTGTCTTTCACAAACTTAATGTTCATTACACTTCGTAAACCACCTAAAATATCCATTCACTATACTAAAGCGGCCCTACAGTACACCCTACCCATTGTCTTGACATACTTGGCTTGCTTTTGACCCCATAGCCCAGTTGATCTCATTTTCTTGTTCTATTTTGATCCACTTGATCATTTTTACCTCCAAACAACTGAAAAACAAACAAACAAACACATTTAACAACTAGCCTAAAATCTAAACAAACTAAGCAAACAAGCTCACAACCTTTGCATAATAGAGAGAACCCTCTCTGAGTCTAGGAAGGCTAGGTCCTAGGGCTCCAAAGTTGGTTTGATGTTACCTTGTCATTTTTTTTGCCAATCTACCAAATCACGAGACCCTAACAGATGGTGTTTTCTCTATTGTACAAGGAAAATTCCCTCATGCAGGAGTGGCTAGACCTCTCCATGAGATGTTCCACTATACGAAATCTCATTCACAACAACGACTCCTATCAGTATGACAATAACTCACACATAATGACTATGAGCATCCCACCAACATGAAAACAAAGGGATCTCAATCAAACATACATGTGACAATGAGTATTCCATCAACATGGCAATAAAGAGATCTCAACATAATACAAATCCATGACATAGATTACATCTCACATAAAGAACAAAACAAGATCCCACATCAAACATCAACAGGGATCCATACAACACAATGCTTCTCATGGAAAAATATAAAGAAGTACATGATCACACTGCATATACCTCACATATTGGAGCTATATGAAGAAAATTATGATAAACTAATGCTATCTAGTCGTACCATCAATCTCGTGGCATTGAATATCCTGAAAACGATTGCTCACACTTGAATGCTAACACCTGTAATTCCACTTTCAAAAGTGGCCGAAAAAGATAAGGCTCAAATGGAAATTCTGACTGCGCCATTGAACTCGTGTCACCGAGAGGTATAGGATCAACTGTCAATTTTCTAAATTCTGACAAAGTGAAAATATGGGCCCTTTTACATTCCCCCTACATTACTTAAAGATGTTGCTCCACAAGGAATCTAGAAATTTGCAACTCAAAATAGGATTCCGATCTTAACATTGAGATCCTTGCGAAATTTCAGGAAGAATGAGTATAAGGTTGACCTTATTCTAACACTGGTGAATTTTGGTCTCCAAGGAATCATAAAGATTCCCTCAAGATTCCTAAATATTCTCCTCCACAAGGAATCTGCAAAACCACTGCTCAAAAGTCGAATCTAACCTCGATATTCCATTCCCTACAAAATTCTAGTTAAAATGCATATAAAGTTTAATACATTCTGAAAATTTAACCTCCTTGGGATCAAAAGATTCCCTTGGCATAAAAAAAGATTCCCTTGAACTACATGAACCATCCTACCTCGAACTAAGTGTCCGTCTACCGTCTGACCTGCCTTCTCTTTTCTCACTGCTCTATTGGCCTCCATGTGCCCTAATCTCTCATGTATTCTCCATCATTCTCCATGGTTTCCTTGAACCATTTGAATGACATTTTATAATAAAGTATGAGAATGAATAAGACAAAGTGTGAGGTTGGCATGTTGGTTGGCATAATCATATTTAGATAGTTGTTGTTGGGAGGTTTTGAGTTCAAATCCCATTGACTCCAAATTTTGTTTTAAAACCCAATTTTAGTTTTAATATAGTTTTTTCAAACTATATAATATATGGAATTTGTATCTCCATATTGTAACGAATCCCATAACAAATCCCAAAAACAAAAAATGGAGGTTTTGTTTAATATGGAATTTAACCATATTTAATATGATTTTTTACTTAACAATTTACCATATTTAAATTGATTTTGATTTTTTAGTAACTATATTTAATATATAGTTATTTTTTTATTTTTATTTTTGTTTTTATGTGGGAAATTAAATATCATTTTGTTTTGTCTTTTTTGCACGGGCAAGGGGCCAATGGAGGACCTCCATGTGTCAACAGCTGAGGGGCTTTACATGTGGGTCCCATGAGCTTACTGTGACACCATGTAGCATGATGTGGGCCCCACCTCCCTTGGCTTAAAAAAACTTCAAACTGCTCTAAATTTATATATACAAACCCGGATTGACGCGTCATTTGCATCGTTGTGATCAGGGCGACGAACTCTTCAACTTGAACCTAGTTCGAGAGCAATCTGAACACTTTGATTTTTGAGCTTCCACAAGTCCTCTTTGTCTTGTGTGTGTCATTGGAGCCACCTAGATCAATGACGCCTTCAACTATATCAACCACATTAATATTTTTAATTTGGTTGTATTAGTTATTCATATATCATAAATAAAAACTACATATATTCATTTTTAGGATGTGATTATGGAACTTCATGTTCAAAATCCAGATACTTATGATGTAGTAGGGAATGAACACCTAAATTAAATTTGATTTAAGCAAGTTATTTTTGGCATGAATTTTTACACTATTCTTGATGCTAGCATATTAATAAATATGATAAGATTTACATTAAACTATTATTTTTTAAATATTTCCTTGAGGTGTTTAAGGGATTGTTTTAAGTCGAATGATATAAAATGTTTAATTGAAAAATTAAATGGGCATGATCAAAATCCATGATACCTATGATGTAGAGGGGAATGAACACCTTAAATTAATTTAAATTAAACAAACCATTTTTCAGCATGGCATTTTACACTATTCTTGATGCTATCATATAAATAAATATGATAATATTTAAATTAAATTAGGTATGTTGAAAAAATTCCTTGAGGTGCTTAAGGGATTTTTTAGTTAGAATGATATAAAATCTTTAATTGAAAAATTAAATGGACTTTATTTTTATTTTTTTCAACTAATTTACAATTAGATAATAACCTAACAAATTTACAACTAGATAATAACCAATTTTCAATGAAGCCTAATGTTCTGATATTGCGATGCGATGCCATCACATATCGCATATGATAGGAGAATCTCGGAAAGTGCAATATGTTATAATCATTGATGTGCGAAATTAAATTTTTCCGATTTGGGAAATCGATAGATCAACGATACTGCACTAAGTTTTGGGAATGCGATATGGTTTAAAAGTTGTGATGTGATATGGTTTGGTGATGCATCTATGATGCCATGTATGCATTGGGTAATTTAAAGAAGGTAGGTAATGTATGAACCGAGAACCACTTATTATTAAGCTTCTACATACATATGATTAAAATGTTAATGTTTTAAGGAAATAATTAAGTGGGTTCTATGTTCAAGAGTTTAAGAATAAAACTCATGGAGAAGTAGAGAAAACCATGCGATGGATTAATAATGGAGGAAGCATGAATCCATAATGTTAATGTGGGTAATTTGTGCGATTTATTCCACAAACCCTACCATAATTTGGTATGAGAACATGAGATTTATGAACATGTAGTTTTTGTTGCGTTATTTTTGGTATCAGAGCTAGTTAAAACTATTTTGAAGGGTAAAGTCAGAGGTTGATGGAAGCTCTTTTTAATTAAAGAATAGTTGTGAAGAATGCAAGTGTGATTGTAGAATAAATAGGAGATCAATAAAGAAAATGTGCTTTGCGGAACATTGCCAGAGATATTGCAAAGAGGAGATCAGGTTATTTGAATCTGATAAGTAGAAGGCATGGCAGAAGATGGGAGTAAGTGATACTCTTAAGAAGAAATTGCAGAAGCATAAATAATGTACATCAATGGTTGTTTTCTTGTGTAGAATGGAGATTCACTCGAATGTGAAGAGTGGATGGAGACTACTTGTGAAATCATGCATGTATTGTTTTATTTAACTCTTATTTGAGTTTTGGAGGATAAAAGATAGATTGAAGATTTGTAGTTGTATCTAATGAAGTATCTCAGCAAAAGAAGATCAAACCTTAAGAAGAAATGATGAAGGAAGTCAGTAAGAGGTTCTGAAAGAAAGAAGAGTGTGGCCAGAACCTAGTATTTCATTGTGATTGAAATACAAGAGGAAAATTTTGTTCTCGAAAGTTCAGATGAGTTGAAGCCTAGAAAGAGCAGAGGAATGCTCAAAGAAAGTTCCAGAGAGGGGACTAGTGGCCAAGTATAGAGGAAAGCTTGGTGAGGTAAGTTGTAGCAGGGAGGACTTGACATTGTAGAGGCTTAAGTACATATCATAGTGAGTCAGGAACTCATAGAGATAGAGGAGAAGATGACTATTGATAGTCATAGTAGAGGTTCTGAGAGAGAAAACAATAGAAGAATAGTGAAGGGATATGTCAAAGAAAATGGCACGGATGAATAATATGATAGAGAAAAGGCTGAGATAAGAATGCAATTTAATTTTTTGATGAAGTTGTTCTAGAGGAGTAAAGAAGACCAGAGGTATGGTTACATAATGAGAAAGAAGGTGAAATGGCACAAGCTACAAGAGAAGAGTGAGAATCTAGTGAATATGCAGTTAATAGAGGAGTTGAGGAAGCTTGAGCAGATTATAGATGTTTAGTTGAGGACAACGAAGCTGAAAGGAGTTGAGCTACAACAAGACAAAGTTGTTGGAGAAGAACAAGTTCCTTTTGAAATTGAAGATGGAGCAATGATGTTTATATCATTAGTTGAGGAAATTGAGCCTTATGATTTTGAAATTAATAATTTGTGGATGTTTGTAGGTGATGTCAGAGAAGATAAATAAGAGGGAAATAATTTGAGTTCTAAGACAATTAGATCTCATGAGGAATTTCATACACAATTGGAGGGAAATATTGTTTTTCAACTCACTGCTAAAGTTGGAAACAAAGGAATTTTGGCTCATGATGATGATCAAAAGCACGAAGAAGGAGCAACATATACCAAATACTCAAATGCAATGCTTGAGGAAGTTGAGATGAAGACCATTGAAGATTTCTTGGGTCATGTAGAAGAATTAGAACAAAAAGAGGATTTGATGACTAAATCATCAAATAAGACAATTGAGTCTTGTGGTTTTAAAACTAAAAATTTGTGTGTGGTTGCAGGTTTTGAATGTTTTCCAGGTGATAGACAGTCACTGGAAGCTGTCATAAAGATGAAGGAAAAAAATAAATGTACAAAAAAATTTCAAAGAGCAAGATCAGAATTTTATTCTAATAGACGATGGGACTATGTTATCCTATGAAGATATCGAAGGGAAAGCACCTGTACAATTGGTTAGTAAATGGGAGAAAGAATTGGAGCTATTGGAGAATCGGTTGAAAGCACCAGTAGAGAAGAAAGAACCCAATGAAGAATAAAAAGGATCAATAGCAGAGGAAGAGAATGTTGATAAAGGCAAAGAAGATTCATGCAATGTAATATTGTTGGGGTATGTGACAATGCTAATTCTGTCATGGAAAAGAAAAGAACAAGACATTGGAATTTCTTATATGTCTTTGAAGGATGTGGAGAAGAAAAAGAAGGCAACAAGAGTTTTGAAACTCATACAAATTAAGGGAAAGGAAAACAACAACAAAGTAATCTAGACAAAGATATAGAAAATTTTATGAAACTTATGATGAAAAAGAATAAGGAAAGGAGTTTCATAAAGAGAAGAAAAATAGATGGTAGTATGAAAGGCTAGACTGTGACAAATGTTGAAGGTAAATTCAATGTTGTGTTACAAACGAAGATGTGGAAACCAGGAGAAGTAAGGAAGAACAACAGATTATAGTGGCATAGTGAAGAAAATAAAAGTTATTTACAGAAGTAGACTGAATTACAAGAAACCATAGATGAACTATGGAACCTAATGTAGATACCTAAGGAGAGCTACAACAAAATGAAGAAGGTAATCCACTGTGAAGATGATTGGAGAGCGAAGAACAAAAAAGTTAGAGACAGTGGATCATTACAGAGAAAAGTGTGGGATCTAGGAGGACAATGATTGGAACACATCATCTGGAGATCGTGATTCTTTTTTTACTTTGGGAGTCTGATGCATGAGCATTAGCACTAAAATTAAATTAAATTTTTTGATTAGCCCAAGGAGGGGTCAAGCTGCAAATATTGTAATATTCTCTTGTAAAATGTTTAAATTCATAGAAAACATAGGTAGGGGATATTCTAGTTGAATTTTGTAAACATATCCATAGAAAAAAAGGGATATTAGAGAGGATAATTGCTTTTTATGCTCAAGAGATTAGATTAGTCATAAATTAGGGATAGAAAATATTTGTTTTAATAGAGTTTGTTGCAAAGTCATAAGAGTCGATTGTGAGAGATGGATAAGCTCTATTGTAATTATCAAGTCATTTTAAGCCTCAAAGGAAGGCAGAGGCCAATTAAAATTATGAAAATCAGGTCAAAGAGGAGAGGCCAATTTAAACAAGAAAGAAATTAGGCCAAGGATAGAGTAGAGAGGTGAGATCCGAGAGACAGAGAGGGTTATGTAGAAGATAAAAGGCCATGTAAAATGCACATCAAGCCAAAGCCAGATTGTAAACGGGTTTCTCTTTATTTGTATCTGTACATTTATTTAATTAATGAGGAAATCGAATTCATTGTGACTATGTGTCATTCCTTTTACGTGCTAAGTGATCCATAACTGAGATATTATGGTTACTGTGTGATAAAACATTGTGAATGAATTCTAATTGAATCGATAAGTCTTTATGAGAGATAAAATATTTAATGGCTGGGTAGAATCTGTGTGAATCCAGTCTAGAGCAAGTGGACGTGTGTGTAGGGCGAATAAAAAAACAAATCACGGATTCTGGATTCAGAGAAGTAATACAAAATGGCGTTCTATATTCTCTCTTGAGACAACATGCAAGGTGTATAGTGACAGATGATCATCGATCTAAGTGAAAACCATAAGAGAAAGCCTAGGAAGGAGTAGTCACGGAGGAGACGGAATTGCAGAGCAGCAGTAGTTGAAAAAATAGGCGAAATGATTAAGGCATAAAACCTTGAAGAAAAATTCCAAAGGAAAGAATGGGAATTTCTAATTAAATCACAAAGATCATCTTAAAAATCGAAGATTCTAATCTCATTGCAGATTAAATTGTGAAAGTGCCGAAGTGTGATAAGTTAAGATTTTCGTGATGCGATAAAAATCGCACATCGCATGCGATATGGTATAATAGTTAACGGTGGAGTTAAAATTTGTGAAGTGTGATGAGGTAAGTTTGTGATTTGCCAAAGTGTGACGGGAGTTAAAGGTGCGAAAAGCTGATATGCGAAATGTAATATTTATTGATTTGCGATGAAGCCTAAAGTTGCGATATTGTGATGCGATGCGATCACATATCGCATATGATAGGAGAGCCTAGGAAGTGCGATATCTTATAATCGCCAATGTGTGAAATGAAATTCTTGTCGATTTCAGAAATCGGTAGATTAGCGATATTGCACTAAGTTTTGGGAATGTGATATGGTTTAAAAGTTGTGATGCGATATGGGTTGGTGATGCATCTATGATGCCACATATGCATTGGGTAATTTAGAGAAGGAAGGTTATGTATGAACCGAGAACCACTTATTATTAAGCTTTCTCGTGCATATGATTAAAATGTTAATGTTTTAAGGAAATAATAAAGTGGGTTCTATGTTAAAGAGTCTAAGAATAAAACTCATGGAAAAGTAGAGAAAACCATGCGATGGATGAGTAATTGAAGAAGCATGACTCCATAATGTTAATGTGGGAAATTTGTGGCATTTATTTCGCAAACCCTGCCATCATTTGGTATCAGAATATGAGATTTATGAAGATGTAGTTTTCGCTGCGTCAACACCCCTCTATCCTCCACCCTTTAGGTTGTTATATTTCCGTTGTTGCAACATTTTTGCAGTAACATCATATGCATATTCAATTCCTTAGATGTATCTCTGCACCTTTAGGGAAAATTTCTAGTTGATGATGATGATGATGATGAACATCCACTAAGAGTAATGCAACCTATGAGACCTCAAAAAATGGAAAAAGAAAAATAATCTAAGTGTGATTCTTCAAAATCTTGTTTCTAGGATCAAAGAGAAGGGAAAGAAGTGTTGCAATATCGCTATAGATGAGTTGGCTTAATAAGTAAAGAAGATTGGAAGTATGGAAAATGTTAGGTAGTTGAGAGCGGATGTTAGTAAGAGCTAGAGAGTCTAAAAGGAAGTTCTTTTAATATTCCACCTTCTTAGTATCACAAATATGACAGACTCCATCGTTCCAAGGAATATTGGGAATAGATCACCACCCAGTCTCACTTTGAAGCTCATGAGAATTAGTTCTTATCCTAGGGATGTTCATTATTTTTAGTGCTCGTCAACAAAGAGTGCTAATTCTAGTTATCTAGGGTGGGGTTGATCACCTCCTTATAATATCTTATCTTCCCTTTACCCTCTAGATTCTTATCGGCCCACTCTTTACTCTTTAACTAAAACATAGATCGTGTAAAAAAAGAAAGAAATGGAAACAAAGTTAAAGATTGGTGTTCAAATACAATTTTTTAATTTTATTTTAAAGGAATTATATTATTAAAAAAGAGTTTAGATATATTATCATTATTGATTATAAGGTTTGTATTTTATTTTGTAAAATGTTTTTTTCTCATTAATTGTGAAATAAAAAAAAGCATTTATTTATTGAAAATTTTGTATATAAATATTTTTTAGTCATATGCGAGAATTAAAATTTATTTAAATAATTTAAAATGATATTTTACGTAAAAAAAATTAATAGGAATATGACCAATTAATCTAACCATAAGGGCTATAATTGCGTTTGATTTGTATTTGAGAGATGATTATTTATTATGATATTTAATTCAAAATATAATAAGTTATTTTGTAATTTATATTTACATTATTTTTAAATTATATATGTTATATATTTGGAAATAAAAATGATTTAATAAAATTAAAAATATTTTTAATTCTAGTTTCAATTATCATAACTTATTATGTCCACAAGTTTTGAATAGAAGCTGAGTTTTGGATAAAGGGGGATCGTGTGATTAGGTTATTTATCATAATATTTAATCTATAATATAATAAATTATAATAATTTTATTTATATTATTTATTTATTTATTATAATGTTTAATTTATAATACAATAAAATATTTTGTAAATTGTATTTATATTATTATTTATTTATTATAATATTTAATTTATAATATAATATTTGTTTTGTAAATTTTATTTATAATGATAATGATAATGGTTAATGTCTATTGGATCTAAAGAAATAAATTATTTAGCTTGTTTTAACTATAGGATTTGTCTAAAAAAGCGAAAATTTTTCTTACTTAGAGATTTTGACCTATTAAACCCTTTCTCCTATAAAAATCTTGGAGCACTTATCTCTCTTCTCTTTCAACATATAAACAAGATTTTGAAGAGCCAAATTTAGATTGGAGAGCTTAACTCCCTTCTTTTTCATCATATGAACAAGATTTTAGATTCTCGAGCTTAATAGACCGCATTCATCTTAATATGTTAATATTTTCATTCTATAGTTAAAGTGATATATTTCATATGTTCATTTCATATTAAAGAGAGATATTTTTTTTGTAAATTTTATTCATATTAACTATCAAATTTCTCTAAACAAGCTACAATGTTGCCTAGTCAGAAATTTTGACCTATTAAGCTCGCCCTTCTATAATGATCTCGATCTTGGAGCATTTATCTACTTTCTCTTTCATCATAGAAGCAAGATTTTGAAGAATCAAATTTAGATTCTTGAGTTCAGACCTATTAAGCCCACCCTCCTATAATGATCTTGGAGTGCTTATCTCCCTTCTCTTTTATCATAGAAACAAGATTTTAAAGAATTAAATTTAGATTCTTCGGTTCAGATAAACCGCATTGGTCATCATCATCATGAGTCGTGTTCGAATATTTTTTTCAATTGTCCAAATGGATCCAAGACACCCAGTAACTCTTGGAATACTCAAAATTTTGAAATTTGACACTTGTAACCAAGATTTCCACAAATTTCCACCAAATTCAATCAAAATCTAAAACGTCGTTACTTTCCATAGATATAGTTTTAATTATTTATAAATAATCCACCCAACTTTGAGAATATTACTAGATTATAATATAAACCATAATTTTTATTAAAATATTAATAATTAATATGAATTTTAATAAATTAATAAATTGTTATATTAACCAATTTGGAAAAGAAAATGAACAAGGATGAAAATTAAAAAAGGTATTAAAGTTAAGAAATAAGGGTTTACAATTTCTTCAATAAATATTATTGAAGAAATAAACTAGTCTACCTTCCTCTTAATTCTAAAGCTTCTAAGTTTTAATAGGGATCAAATATAATCCTCTTTTAGAGTGAAAATAGATGGATTTGGGTTGGTATAATTTCTTCGTCTAAATAGCCTATATTATATCACGAGTCAATACCATGGGTCAATATCATGGACATTTTTATTTTTATTTTATTTTATTTTGACAAAGTAAAATGTTTAAATTACATTACATTATTATTTCTATTTAATCTATTTTTTTAATTTAAATTTTATTTTTAAATTTATTTTTATTTATGTAATTTGATTTAGTCAGAATGTCAATCATTACATGACAAGATCACTTCCATATTGGGTTGGAGAGTGCTTCTAAATAATTTTGTAATATTATTTTTAAAAAACTAGAATTTAAAATAAAATTAACTTTATTAAGAATCAAGTGAGATAAATTAATTTAAAACCTAGGTAGTCTACTTGTGATAAGCATTCGAGTTTTTTTCACATATTTTGGGTTGATTTTCCCAAAATCAGGGAAAATTTGACCTCCCTTGATTTAGAATCTAAAATCTCACAGATAATGATTTTTTGTTTCTTAAAATGAATTTTTGACGTATAGATATGGATTGACCACTCTGAAAAACCCACTGGGATTAGGGAAAGTTTGTTGAAATTCAAAGTTTGAATTATGAACTCTCCATGATCGGAGTACCCAAGGAGTTTGTCAGAGTGGTCAATCCATATCTACACGTCAAAAATTCATTTTAAGCGACCAAAAAACATTATTTGACTTTAAAAAAATTAAAAATTAAAAACTTCAAAACCTAAAATAATTAGAGAACACTATTCAAAATCAATTAATATTCCACGACTCCCTTAACAAGTTAAAAACATTATTAAACTTTAATTGTGATTTCAATGAATTCCTACACGATTTTAGACAAATTAAATCAGAAAACTTTTTAAAAAATCACTTTAAAAACAATTCCGTATATAAATGTCTTTGAAAACTACTTTTTAATAAATACTAATATCAAATTAAAAATATATATATATTTTTACTCACCGGGGGTTCTATGGAACGCGGGTCAGACTTATAAATAACTTTGAAGCTCACCCATCCCAACAAAAAGTGAAATATATATATATATTTTTATTAACCGGAGGGTTTATGGAATGCGGGTCAGACTTATAAATAACTTTCAGGCTCACCCATCCAAACAAAAAGTGCAGACGCTCCCTTGGGTCCGGCGATCTTCCTTTATGAAGGTTGGGTCGTTCGAGCATCTTAAGCGAAGATTGATTGCGAGGCGGGGAAAGAAGTTCGTTCTTTTTCGGTTTGCACCAGAGATCAGGTATGTTTGAAGGAGAAATTAAATTCGCTTTACTGAATTTCTCTGAAAGAAATTTAAATGTTTAATATTCGTTCTCGGTAAAATTTTCCAATTTCAATATCTATGATTCAGTCTAGTTTTCCATAGAACGAAACCAGATATAGAAAAGCTAGTCAGAATCATATCTGAAGAATATAGTTAACGATGCGTATTATAGAAAACAATGCCTGTCGACACCCTGAAGGTTCAGGAAAGCGTGTCGACATCCTGAACCTATTACAGAAAACAAAAGTGGTTTTCGGAGTCGTCATATCCATGAGAGTAAAAACTGTAAAACTGGGCGTTATAATCTGGGAGTAAAAAAGTGTTATTTTATTAACTGGGGTATTAGTAATGGTTGAGTCATAAGAATTAGAAGGTTTCATTTGGATCATGCAGGCTTCTCTATGGGTTTTTGTTTTGGTATTAGTATAGTTGTTTTATTGTATTTAGTTCAAATAAAACCCCTAGTATTTAGGGTGTTGAATTCAAATAAGCAATAAAAATCCAATTTTTGGTATGCGATTCAATGACATGTCTGACTGACGATGCAATGGTTGATGCTCCTTCATAGTTACTGAACATAGATATGGACAAGTACAACTCCACTCCAAAGCAGGTGCCATTGACACTGGTATGTCCTAAAATTGCCACTGGTATATTCCGAATTGTTGAATTATAATGAGAATTTTGAATTATCATGATAGTAGAAATCTTGAATTAGTGTGTTATCAATAGGCATGAGATGCGATAAAGGAGTGTTTTTATAATAATTAAGATGGGCATCTTTTACAGACAAGGAGAGGTGATTCAAAAGGTGAGATGAACCATAACTGTAGAGAGCGTGGTAAAACCAAAGTACAAGGTGAGTATGATAGTAAGTCGGACACCGACGATGTGGTGAGGAGCCGATCAGGGGATGATCAAGATGACAGTCAGCATGAAAGAAGGAAGCATTATCAAAGACATACTCCACAGCAGCTACAGGAATTGGAGGAGTAAGTTATGAAACTACTCTTGTTTTACTCTTTTTTTAAAGGTTCCCGATGAAGTTCATTTGTGTTTGTTGCGTACAGGTTTTTCAACAAACACCAGCATCCGGACGAAAATCAACGTCTACAACTTAGCAAACAGTTGAATCTCACGCCTTCCCAAATAAAGTTTTGGTTTCAAAATCATCGCACATTGATTAAGGTATGCATTTTTTTTAGGTTAAAGCACTCTACACAAAGTCATCAAGCAATTATTTTTCTTTTACTTCAGTTCACTCATACGCATCACTGGTACTCTTGGACTAATGGTTAGGCTAAACTAGAGCATCACGATAACACAACTTTGAGGGGGGAGCAAGAAAGACTTCTAATGGAAAACCGATCTCTTAAAGAAGCAATGACGAACAGCAGCTGTTACAATTGTGGAGGACCTGCGCTTGTCACGGAGATGCCTTTGGAAGAGCAAGAACTGCGAATTGACAACGTGAGATTAAGAATTGAGGTTTGTCTCACTACCATTCAAACACAATTGAACTTTAAAATTTAATGTTGCAGGGAATTTTCGGAATGTAACTGCTGCATTTTCGTTCGAAACGGTTTCATACATTCATTACAACTAAGCTAGCTAAACTTTTTAATCAGTTTCGAAACTCTTATATGTTGTTTCAGGGTACTGGTTTGAAGTTAAGCTCGCATTTTTTAACTTATATTTGTCAGATTTGTTATTTAGTCCTTCTTTTTCTGTAGTAGTTATTTTGTTTTCCTGTTAATGCGAAAACTCAGAGATTATGCATAACAAACTTCTCCCAACTGGTTTTAGATGACATTGGACTATTTTTTTATGGCCTTGTGATTTTTGTTTTGGGAAGTGGGCTATGTGTTCATCTAGTTTTCAATGATTTGTAATTACTAACTATGTTATTGAAAGACCAACGAATAACTTGACATGCACACATTTATCAAATTCAAGGCTCACTTAATCGACTTATTACAACACTTTCTCTTAATTACAAATGCTAAACTAAAACATGACTCATGACAATACAAACATGAGTGCTAGTCTATGTCTCAGTTAGGCTTACAACACCCAAGTTTCTTTTGTGAAACTCAAACACATCTTTTGCTAATGACTTAATAAATATATCAGCTAGTTGATCACTAGATTTACAAGGTTTCAAGTGAACTTCTCAATTTCTCATAGGTTTTCTAATAAAGTGATATCTAGTATCAATATGTTTGCTTTTTCAATGAAACATGCCATTCTTGGATAGTGTAAATGTTGTGTTGTTGTCACAATATATCGTTTTTAATCTTTGTTTTCTTTGCTTGAGTCCATCCAATACTCTTCTTAACCATACTATTTGACATGTTGCTGATATTGCTGCTACATATTTTAGTTCTGCTGATGATAGTGCCACAATGGGTTACTTCTTAGATGTCCATGAAATCACACCTGAACAGTAATGGGACACATAACTCGAAGTGCTCTTTTTATCATCCAAACTACCTGCAAAGTCACTATCTGTGTACCCAATCAATTTTTTTTCCTGTACTTACATACATTATGCCACAATCTCTAGCTCCTATTGTGTATCTCAAAATTCTTTTTTCTTCACTCCAATGTGAATCTCCATAAATGTGTTAGGTAAACATGACTTGGGGTAGAGTCAATGTAGACTAGGGTAAACAGTGGTGGTTTTGGGGCACATGGTTTTGTGCACCCATAGTTTTCAGCCTATGGTATTGCATGTAATGGAGCCTATAAAAGGCTGGGAAGACTTCATTGTAAGGCAGGGCCTGGAGGTGAGCGGTGAAGGCTCACTTGGCCGGATTGGTCAGGGTTTTGGCCAATGCTAATGAAATTTCATTAGGATGGGTTTTCCCCGGAGTTTGGGGTTTTTCCCGGTTAAACATTTGTGTTTATGTTAATGATTTGTTGCTGGCATTTTATGCTTATTTCTCTGTGCAAATTCTTAATGGTTTCTGCCCTGCTTAATTTCTAACAATTGGTATCGGAGCTTGAGTAGCTGGTGAGGGACAGCAGCACAAAACGCAGGTGAAATGTTGTGCTTGATTCTGTGTTGGTAAGGGCTGAATAAGGTTGCAGACGCTGGTTGTGTCCGCCAACATGAAATTCTATCTGAAAGATCACGACAGCATGAGACTGTGAGCAGCGAAGTCATATGATGAGAGCCGAGTTCGTTTGTCTGTGACCGAGGTTGAAGGCGGCTGGTATCTACCAAAAACCCGTGGATTGGGTGAACCAGCAAGAGGTCGCAGAGGAGCTGTGTTGATTAGTTGCAGCCGTGCTTTGTCGTGAGCTGAGAACAGTGCCCGGTTCGCTGTGAAATGATTGGACCCAAGACGAAAGAAAGTCTGATGTTGAAGATTTCGTTGCTGCATAGTGAAACCACCGATGTGAAGACATTGGATGAAGATGCTGGATATTGTGCGAAATTTGTTTAGATCTGACAGATCTGATGTTGAAGATCTAGATCTACGAGTAAAGGAGGCATTAATAGTTCTGCGTGGATCATGCCGAGTGAGCATAGATCAGATCCGCATAGTGGAGACCAGATCTGTTGATCTCCAAAGTTTGCGGAAGCCGGTGGTGTGCAGGCTTACAGAGCCTGAAGCTGCAGGATTGTTGCGATGTGGATCGAGTTGCGTGCATTGAAATCCGGTTGAAGGCTGATCGGTGGCCCAGTGTTGAGACAGATTTGAAATCGAGAAATCTGCGATGAGACCAGACGTGTGAGCGCAGACCAGAACTGCCATTGCATGGACCGTGAGACAAGATCTGTTGTTGATCTGGTGATTTCCAAGCCGTGATTTGACTACAGCGTGGTTTGATGACTTGTGAATCTGCTGAAACAGCCGTGAGAACCCATTAGAATAGCCACGTATCAAATTCTTTGCTATCAGAACTGTGAGTTGCGTGAAAGAAGAGCAGATCTATCGTGGAGTGCCGTGGACTGAAGATCTGCTGCAGCGGCGTGAGGTCATGTAATGGATGGCTTTGCAGGCTGCGAGATTCCAGCTCATGAGCTCCGCAAAACTTGCGGGAAAACCGCTGAAACTAACAAACATCCATGCCCAAAAGGCCAATATGACTGTGTTGGATGGCAATTTGGCCTTTGATCCGTCGAACAAAGTCTCGGCTAAGTATAGCTTTGCATCGGAGAGCGATCAGCTTAAGTACACGTATTTCCATGCCGAAGGAGCTGGGATAACATTTGAACCTAGCTATGATTTTGCGAGAAACTCATGGAACTTCTCAATGCAGAAGGCCTACGGAGAAGATACTCTTAAGACTTCATACATCGAAGAATATACTTGGCGTGGAATGGACCAGAGACTCGAAAATTGCAGGGTCTTTTAAGGTTTCAGCATCAATGAATATTAACACAGAGACGAACTCTCCGAAGTTAATTGCAGAGAGAACCTGGTGCTGAGATATTGTAGAAAGACAACTACCAATCGATGGCTTTTCACGTGAAGAGGGTTTTACCGTGAGGCAAAAATGGAATCTTAAAATATAAGAAATGAGCTGGAATGTTTGTTGAAGATCATAGCGCTGAAGAGCTGCACAACAGAGGCTGTGGAAAGGATCATGAAATGAAGATCAGAATGGACCAGCAAAAGCGTAGATGGCAGATTGATGTACAACTATGATGTCCTCTTTGGAGAGGACATCATGTATGAATGTAGAGAATGGTCATACAAAGAACAGCAACAATGAAACAAAAAAAATTATTATAATGGAGTTAATTTTTACATGTAAATGGGCATACTGTTGTAAGACCTGGTATGGCATGCGTACCCCTGGGTAAATCACTGGTAAAGTCTGGGTTAGACCTAGGTGATAGGGGGGATGTCAAGTTAACAATTACCCTGGGTAAAAATTTGAGGGGGGAAGAGCTAGAGTGAGCGGGGTTGTCTCACTTAGCAGGTTTGGCTGGATTTAGTCAAGAAGCCCCAAGTCAAGTTTAAGGGGGGAATTGTTAGGTAAACATGACTCGGGGTAGAGTCAATGTAGACTAGGGTAAACAGTGGTGGTTTTGGCGCACATGGTTTTGTGCACCCATAGTTTTCAGCCTATGGTATTGCATGTAATGGAGCCTATAAAAGGCTGGGAAGACTTCATTGTAAGGCAGGGCCTGGAGGTGAGCGGTGAAGGCTCACTTGGCCGGATTGGTCAGGGTTTTGGCCAATGCTAATGAAATTTCATTAGGATGGGTTTTCCCCGGAGTTTGGGGTTTTTCCCGGTTAAACATTTGTGTTTATGTTAATGATTTGTTGCTGACCTTTTATGTTTATTTCTCTGGGTAAATTATTTATTGTTTTCGCTGTTTTACTCCAACAAAATGTGGAAATCAAACTTACATAATATATAGTTTTGTAGTTGTGAGATACATGAGGCTGCCAACCAATATTTTGAATAGAGTTGGATTGACATCTGATCCTTCATCATCCTTGCTTAACTTTATACATGTTGCAATTGGTGTAGGTACATATTTGAAATTATCCATCCTCAATCTTTTCAACAAATCTCTAACATATTTATTTTGAAAAATAAAATTTTCTTTTTCACATTGATCAACTTCTATGCCAAGAAATAATTTTATGAGACCAAGATTTGTCATCTCAAATTTTGTGATCATGACTGTTTTAAATTCATATAACTCAAGAGCACCTATAAAATTCATGTCATCAACATATAAGCAAACAACCAAAATTTGTCCATGCTTTTTTACGTTTGTGTAAAAGATAGACTCAATGCTTCTTCTGCAAAATCTATTTTTGATCATGTAGATATCAATTTTCGTATACCATGTTGTAAGTGCTTGCTTAAGTACATAGAGTGTTTTCTTCAACCTGCAAACTTTATCTTCTTTACCTTCAACTTAATAATCTGGAAGTTGTTGCACATAAATTTCTCCTTCTAGATTTGCATTCAAGAAGGTTGATTTGACATCCATCTCATATATTTCCTATTTTTTGTGAGATGTTGTGGCTATAACTTCTCTTACAGTATCCAATCTCGCTACTTGAGAAAATGTTTTTCAAAAGTATATTCTTGGCTGTTGCGAGAATCCTTTTGCTACATGTCTTGCTTTAAATCTTTTAATTTCACCTTTCTCATTCAACTGTATTGTACACCCAATTTACACCAATGAGTTTTTTATCCTTTGGAAAATTAACCATATCCCATGTATCATTCTTTTCAATAGCTTCATTTACTTCATCAATGGCTTGCACCCAATTTTCATCTCTAATTGTTTCTTCAAAAAAAGAAGGTTGGAATGACAATAATGCAAAATTTGAACTAAAATTTAAATCATCATAAATATTTTTCAGACTTCTCATATTTCTCTTACCCATTTCTTGATTCATCACCTGGTTGGCTGCTGGGAGAATTCTGGTTTTTTGTTCTGCTTAAAAATCCATGTTGTTCTGAAAATCTTGGAGTCCTTGCTAGCACAACTCTGTTTGTTGTTTTCTCTTTTAATTCTTGCTGCTCCTTATCTTCTACATCATCATTTTCCAGAAATGGTGCTTGTGCATCAACTGTTTTGTCTACAGTCTCATTCCATGACTCTTTTTCTTTGAACACAACATCTCTACTAATTATGGTCTTATTGGTGATAGGGTTATATTATTTGTAAGCTTTTGGCTACTCACTATAACCAGTAAATATGCATTTTCACTTTTATCATCCAATTTTCCTCTTATCTGCTTAGGTGCATGTGCATAGGTTACACATCCAAAAACTCTGAGATGAGATACATGTTGTGGATGATTTTGTCACCCTCCTAGAGACAGCCTAGAGTTGCCATAGACCAGTGCCTAGGACATCTTAATATAGCAAGGAGCCCTTTATATTTTGGGTTGTCAGTCCAAAAGCTCACTTACTATCTCTTGTTTGAACAAGGAAATTAGTTTTGAATGGGACCAATCTCTCTCAGAAGCTGACACAAAGATAAGAATAATGTAGGAACATCATGTAAAACTTCAGCATGAAAGCATCAGATAGTTAAGAGACCGCTTACTGTAAAGAGGGCCGATTCAAATAATATATCACAGAAATCAGATATCAGGAAGTGAGTGCAGTGAGGAAACATAAGAAGATATTAGCTGGCATGAGACTGATACCCAGATACACAACAGAACCATATAAGGGCGCACCAATTTACGAATCCTTATATGACAATGGCGTTTTAAAAGCACCCTCCTCAAGCAACTAATATAGCAGAAAATATGAAAAGAGTGAACATGGAACAGTATACCATGACTAGGCCTATTTAAAGCGCTTGACTAATTCCAGAAAGGGCATCAACGAGGATGAATCCTTAATGCAAACTAATGAGCCACTCGCATTCTAGAACATGATACAAGAAGATAATGAGCATGAAAGAGATATTGTATTAACACATGAGAGAAATTACATACTGTGAGATACCAAAGACCAGAATCCTCATTACAGTTATAACCCCTCCTCACTGAGACCCTACGGGCTCTGAAGCTTCATACAAAAAAATTACAAAAATGTATACAAAAGTCTTCTTGCTGCAGAGTTTGCTGATAGAAATCTGGAACCCTTACAATGTCTTATTTCTGAGTATTTATAGAACAGATCGAAAATTCTAGAGGAGGAGGTAGGTATCCTACTTTTATTGATCTAAATTGAATAAGAATGGCGGAAAACATTCGCACCTACATCATGAATGACTAACTATAAATGACTGTACTTTACAGACTGTCTATAAAAATAAACGCTGGGAGATAAAAATCTCCTTATATACAAGACACAAATAATAAAATATATACAGCGTGTTGCCTTCTGCTAAGGGAAAATCTGCTGCCATAAGAGACCTGAGATAATCTGCAATTCTGTATTGTACTCTCGGCCCTCAATTTTGGATTTGGATCCTGGATCTTTAATGCAGGGCGAATTTCTCTGGAGAGTTCTGTGAATCCATATCTATGTTCTTCTTTAATAATGGTCATTTCACGCACCTACCCTCGGCATCTTCTTTGAATTTCACCGGCAGAATGTGTCCTTTGGTATGCTCTTGATCTTTGCAATGGAGGTGGCGATTAATTATGATATTTCGTCGCTGCAACCTGCACAACCCACCAACATGTTAAAGAAAACTGTATACAGGGGTGGTGGATACGACAGCGGCCATGGAAGCGGTGATACGGACTAGGTGAAATGTTGAGACGATGCAGGGTGACAGGAAATGCATAAAAATAATGGAGAAATGGAGGGTGACAATGCAGAATACAATGGAGCGACAATGAATGAACAGGGCAAAGGTTCATAACATAAACATTGAAATATGACACATAACCGGAACATATGAATGGTGGAGGAGGAACACGGTGCACACTTGGAAATTATGATGACACGACCACAGGAGGTGGGACCCAATTCGGAAATAGCAATCGCAAAGCGGAGCAGGAAGACCGGGGTGGCACATTTCGGAAGTTCCGATTGCGATTGAGGGTAGGACTGCGATTGACTCAGGACCGTTCGATCTCAAAACAAGATCAACGGCTAAACTTGCATCGGAGGGCAATGAAACGGTGGGCCATGAGCACGATGAACTTAGATTAAAGTATATGCAACTTCAAAGAGCGACCACCCTTGGATAAAAGGCTCCTACATCTAACGGTTCATGTGAATTCCGCTGCCCGGTGATTGTACTGACATTAACGCGCGGGGAAAGCGGTTTTGGGGTCGTACCAGAGACACACGGCACCCTTCTAATGGAATCGCTAGCCTGATGGACAATACCGCCAGTATGGGGTAAGCGGTGCGGGGGTTTACCACTAGTTTTCTGCGTGCGGGGCCCTCCATATGAAACGTTCACCGCTCCGTTGATTTGGACTTCGATCGGACGACTTCCATTGCGCCCGATCGTTAAAACAATAGGCCCCTTTTCGTTTTGACTTATGGTTTTCAGACTCAGGTCATATGGAAGCCAAAGCGGGAGGGAGTCAAACTCTTAGGGGCTCGGCCCGATATATTTAAATTTGGGTTTTTAACCATTGTAAAGCAGATTTTCGGGTGGAGATAGTAATATCAAGCAGGGTCATGAGATTTTAGGCCATGGCAGAGGTTCAAAATGGATTTGAATGAGGCAGCAGGGAAAAATTCACGGGCAGAGGTAAATATGTACAATAATACACAACATGCCATACCTGACCATGTTTCTTCTAGTGCTCTCTTCATCACACTTTTTGTAGGTGATTTGTTTATCACATAAACCGCACATGCAACTACTTCTGCCCAATACTCATTAGACAAGTTCCTTTCCTTCAACATGCTCCTTCTTATGCTCATTATTGTTCTTTTATTTCTCCTTGATATACCATTGTTTTGTGGTGTGTACCTAGTTGTAAATTGTCTTATGATTCCATGTTGTTTGTAGTACTCATGGAATTCCTTCGAATCATATTCTCCACCATGATCTGGACTCAATACCTTGATCTTTCGATCACTTTGGTTCTCTACTAAGGATTTGAACTCTTTGAACTTTGCAAAAGTTTCAAAATTCTGATTCAAGAAGTAAACCCAGGTCTTTTTGTTATAGTCTTCAATAAAAGTGAGGATGTAACAATTTCCACCAATCAACTGTGTACTCATAGGTCCACACAAGTCTGTATGCACTAGCTCAAGAGGTTGTTTTGCTCTGTATGCAACTCCCTTTGAAAAAATTGCACGATGTGTTCTTTAACGGGAGGTAATCCTCTCACCATATCTTTTTGTTGCAACAATATTAAATTAGAAAAACACAAATGTCCAAACCGAAAGTTCCATAAATAGTAATCATTGCAACATGCAACTATAAAAGAAATAATCTAATCACTATAATTCATAATTTTAGGAAAGAGTTTGTTCCTCGTCATCTGCACCTTTTCTATTAACTACTTTCTTGGGGGTTTGTCATAATTAACACACTCTTGTCCCTGATAAATAACTCTATATCCTTTCTGCGTCAATTGAACAACACTTATCAAATTGTGTTTGAGACCAGGAACATAATATACCTCTCAGATTGTCTTTGACTCCCCTTGCTTAGTCATAGTGTTGACCACTCATTTTGCATCTACATCCATAGTGTTATCAGTTCCCAAATTTACCTCTCTCTTCACAGATTGATCCAAACTTGCAATAAAAATCTTGTTGTTTTTCATGTGGTTATTGCAACCACTATCTAATAGCCACACATTATCATATGGTTCATGCATGGTTTGGAAAGCTAGAAACAT
>CM076569.1:211934994-212093780 GCA_034641835.2 Pinus albicaulis | reverse complement strand
GCTCACAAAATAATTCGTGCTGGTTATTATTGGCCTACCCTTTTTAAAGATACGCATGATTATGTAAGGAAATGCAGAATTTGTCAAACTGCAAGTGGAAGACAAAGGAAACCAGCTTTTCCTTTGCAACCAGTAACTATTGAGCAACCATTTGAACAATGGGGGCTTGACATTATTGGTGAGATAGTACCTCATTCTTCTAAACATCACAAGTACATCCTTACTGCAACTGATTACTTTACAAAATGGGTAGAGGCAATCCCGTTGAAGGTAGCCAATTCTGATGCAATTATTGATTTCATAGATCAATTAATCATAACCAGGTTTGGTGTACCTCAAGCTCTTGTTTTTGATAATGCATCTTACTTCTCTGGAAATAGTTTAATTGAATTTGCAGTCAAAAGAGGTTTTAAATTAAAATATTCAGCAAATTATTATCCACAAGGTAATGGTTTGGTTGAATCCACTAATAAAAACCTTATCAAAATCATTAAAAGGACCGTTGATCAAAATCAAAAGAATTGGCACAAATCTTTAATCTTTGCGTTATGGGCTGATCGTATCACTGAAAAAGCTTCAATTGGGACTTCACCTTTCAATCTGGTTTATGGAAAAGAAGCTGTGATACCATCAAATTTAACTCTTCCATCATTAGCCTTAGTGCAGTTTATTGAAGAAAATCCTTAATCATCCATTCAAATGAGGTATGATCAAATCCTTAAACTAGAAGAAGATAGGGATAAAGAAAAAATTACTCATGAAAAACATCAACAGCTTGTAAAATCTTCTTTTGATGCAATTTCTACCGGCTCAAAATTTTTATCAATTGGTGATCTCGTTTTGAAATGGGATAAAGCACACAAAGAAAAGGGTAAACATACCAAATTTCAGAAAATGTGGCTTGGACCATTTCAGATCGTTGAGAAGATAAGCTCAAATACATTCATACTCCAAGATCTAACAGGTAAGAGAGAATCTCTTCCTGTAAATGGGCTTATCTTGAAGAAATTCTTTTCATAAGGAGGTAACCCCTTCTTAAACTGTACATATTTCTTTTCTGCAAAAGTTTTGACTGTTTTTGTTTTTACAAATAAAGGTTGTTATGAGTCTTAGATTGACTGTTTACTATTTAAGAAAATTTCTTCGGGAAAATATTATAAATATTTATTTTGTGTAAATAAGAATTTTTAAAAGTAATGATCACAGTTTTTGAATAGTTTAAAATAAGATGTTAAACTTTGAAAGAGTATTTTAATCATTTACATGATCTTTTGAAAACTTGAGAAGAATGTAAATCATCATAAGTTTATCAAGCAGAGAAAGGTTATCTGTAAAAGTAAAGATTTTTCAAAAAGTTTTGGAACTCAAAAAACTCTGAAAATTGTCATCCGTTGATTCTTAAGGATAAAACTATTTCACCCCATCCATTTAAGTTGTGATTTTTTAGAATGTAATTCTAAGAAATTATATGAAAATTTTAAGAGATAAGAGGTCTCATCACGAGCCGACTTACCATGTTCATAAGGAGTAATAAAAACTGACATTACCAATACTGCATACCAAAACAGGGTAATGGCTTATAAATATAAGACAAGGGGTCTCATCACGAGCTAGCTTGTTCAGTTTAATTATAACTAGTGAATGGCATTGTTATTAACTGGCTACCAAACCAGAACAATGGCTCTTAAAAAATAAAAATAAGTAAAAGACAAAAACATGAGATAATAGGTCTTATGAATTTATCTTTAAAAAGTCATAATTTTAGTTGGATGGGACAATGAATGGTTAATGGTTTAAAGGTAACCCTGTCGAGACTATGAACGTTTGCTGGCAGCAGAGGCAATACCTATGACAATAGAGTATATTATAAAACCAAAACTTGGAGAGATCCACTTACTTCATTATTAACACCAATCAAAGCTTGAGATAACCTAAAATGTTTTTTTCTTAAGGAATTAGAAAGAAATTATGAAATGATTTTTATTTCTTTTTCATAGTTACATTTTATTTGAATTATCCTAAGATAGTTTTCATTATCTTTAAAAACCTTTACTTACTAAAGATAGAATGTTCATTTTATTTTTTCAGAGATAACTGTTTCTTTCAGTGAATCGCCAATTGTTGTGACTAGCAACAACCCCCCTTTTATTTAATATTGGTAATAATACTAAATAAATGAGGACCCTTAGTTAAAAATCCAAAAAATCAATTAGGATTTGTTTTCCTTTTAAAATAAAACTTTCTATCATAAACCTATAGAAATCCCTTTGAAAGAATATTAAAAAACACTTAAGTTTATGATAGATCATAATAAAATTGCTCTTTAAACAAGATAGCGCATCCATAACGAAATGGTATATTTCTTTTATAAAATGCATTAGTCGCAGATCGCATAACGCAGAAAATAGAAATGATTAATGAATATCTTTTGCGCTCTTTTCAAATATGCGCTTTTGCGACTTTGCGATGTGCGCTTTTGCGACTTTGCGATATGCGCTTTTGCGATTTTTTGATATGCGCTTTTGCGATTTTGCGATTATGCGCTTTTGCGATTTTGCGATGTGCGATTTTGCGATTATGCGCTTTTGCGATTTTGCGATATGCGCCTTTACGATATTGCGCAATTTCCGCTTTTGCGCTATTTTCATAACTGTAATGACTTCATATTGCGATATTGCGACATTGCGATATTGCGCAGCAAATCGCAGATCGCAATGTCGCAGATTCATATAAGCGCGCTATCCCAAGGCAATATTCCCATATGTCAAATCCGTTATGCGCTTTAATGATTATATTGATTGGATTGATTATTAATGGTAAATGAGATTGTGTTCAGATTGAAAGTCATTTCACGATTAAAATATCATATTTCATCCGCTTTCACATTTTAAACAGTCTCATCACCTTTCTTATATCATTACTCTCATTTATTCGTAAAACGCAGGCACGAAGGAGCAAACGACTATACAAAGCTTCCGCTAGACACTATGGGTAAGAAGGAGAAGAGCTCGAGTTCTGAAAACAAAGAAATGGCTTCGCTATATGCAGACACCGCCTGTAATAAGGATGCCGGTATATCCACTTGGGAAGGAATGTATAATCTGCTAGAGGAAGAAAACCCTGTGGTGATAAAAGTTGTAGCTACAGCAGGTTCCAAGGATACGTCTGAAGCAAACCTTAGAGACTTAGCTTGCTCATTTATGCATAGAATAGCAGCAAGGCCAAGGATTCTCCCATACACAGACATGGTGAGATGGGTGCTGGATAGCACAGATATTTCAGACAGACAATTCAGAACTCCATCTGAAGAGCTAATCGGGTCATTCACCATAGAAGATCTGAGATTAATGTATAAGCTGCCAGAACCTTATGCGTCTTTCAACAAGCAATTTATGGAAGACTTTGCCAAAGAACACTCAAATTTGGCAGAATGCACAAAGGAGTGGACCAAAAGAATTGAACCATTGAAGAAAAACAAACAAGGTATGTACAACACGGGTTCACTTACCTCTCCTTATTGTTTTACTGCTGCCATGTTATGCAGGCTTTTTGGAAAGCCTGACATAAATATGATCTTACCCGAATGGCTTCCTTTGTTGAATGCAGTTGTTAATTCTACAATTGTAGACTGGGCCAAAATCCTATCTGATAATCTCACCATTGCTATTTTTCAATACCGGTCTAAACGAAATGTTTCTCAGCGGGTTTATCCGCCTTGTTATTTATCTGCTTATGTCATGGACACCATCTGCTATGTCTCTAAATTCCTTGTAATGGGATGGAAATGGACTATCCACGATCCTTTTCCCATTCATGTGTACCATAAAGAACTATGGGAGTCTAAGTTTGTCCCCCATTTTTACCAAATTTGTCTTGGAATAATGCTACCATTGTACAGAACATTGTATAATAAGGATGCCTCAAGGTTATCCTCTGAAACAGAGGTTGATATTATCCCCATCGCGAGATGGTTTGGAGAAGAATTGTTCACCTATATTAGGGTTTTTGGAAGTTATGCTTCTCCCCATGTGTTACCCCTATATGTTCCAAATAGACTTGTAGCTCGGGAAATTGCTTATCAGACCTGTGGCCAGGGAGGTATAACAAAAGATTTAAAAGAGAAGAAAAAGGGCATTTGGCCACAATTTCCAATAAAATGTGGAACATTTTCACTGTTTGATATTGGTCATGCATTTCAAGAGATAGGCAACGTTACATGCCTACAACTGTTCAAATTCTCGAGAAGGTTATTCGACCCAAATGATATTGTTAAGAATTTTACTAATGCAATCAAAGTAAGGGAATTTTCCGGGGAACAGGATCTTTTTGATGATATGTTCCAAGCAAGAAATTCTTTCAAAGAAGTTTTGAATTCAGCTCAAGCACAGCTATCTCCAGAGGAATTCCAGGAATTCAAGCTTTACAGAGAAAGAAGACTAATTCCTATTCCTTTGAATAATCTACGCATAGAGCCCGCAAGGGAACAAACTCCTAGTGTTAGTCTTAACGGCAGTTCAAGTACAGATAAATCCAAGTCAAAATCTGACAGAGATTCTCAACACTCCAATAAGTCTAAAGGAAAGGAAGATAAAATGGAAGAGTCCATTAAAGATTCTGCACAATCTAAAGAACTTACTCAAAAGCAAATTTTGACTTCCCAACAGACGAATCCTCCTCCAACCAATGTACAGCAACAACCAGTCACCATTGAGTTAGACAAAGAATGGGAAACCTTTAATCAAATGATTAATGTAGAAGGACAGAATGTACAGACCCCTGTCTAGACAACCAAAGTTTTGAATACAGGAGCAAGCAGCACAGTCACAGTGACAGAGCACATACCAATCACACCCTCCTCTGAAATTGTACTTAATGTAGAGGACATTCCTCCTCTGGATGTATTCTACAGCCCAAAATACAAAGCAGTAGTGAAGAGACAGAGAAAAAAGAGAAAAATAGAAAGTGCAATTGCTACTGAAGCAAAACAAGTAAATGTTCTGTGGAAAGATCCTGCCACATAACCTACTCATAATCTCACTAAGTTAACTCAAATAACAGGAGCTTATGCTTCTGCAACAATTGATAAAGAAGTTGAGATACAACTTTTGTTGAATGAAAAAGAAGAACAGGTAAAAGCTCTGCAACAGCAATTGCAACAGGTATAGGCCAATAAGGAAGCACAATTGAAACTTGAAGAGTTACAACAACAACTTCAAGAAATGCAAATAGGACATCAAAAAATCTTGGCTGATAAAGACAAACAAATCTAGATTATCCAAGATCAGCATAAAGATGATCCTAAGCTTCCAGAATTCATTTCAGACACCATCTCTTTGAACAATCAACTACTGCAACAAGAGGAAGTTTTCTGCCAAAAAATCTTGCAATGGAATTCTTTGTGCCAAGAGAGCGATAAAATCACAAATCATATCGTAGATTTACGAAATGATTATTATTTGATTAATGAAAAGATCAATGATTATCTGGCATGGAAAAAGACAGAAGAAGGCAAAAAATCTAGTGCACCCAGTGTTAATGAAAACCATAAAGACATATTGTTCAATAACTGGGATGCCCAAATCATAAGGGCAGAAAAGGCAGCAGAGGAGGCGGCTACAACGGCAAACACTCTCACTGATTGTGTAAATGACAATTTACACAAAGCTAATTTGATCCCAGAAACTGTTACAGGATATCTCCCACAGGAAAATCAACTGCAAACAGAATGGAGGAAAAAGGCAGAAGAAAGAGCAAAATCCATCCAAGGGCTGACAAGATTGAATTGGGACTCATACTGGATGTACTTGGTGAAGCCACACAGTCAGCACAATGCGCTCAATTGTATCATCAATGCTACAGAGAAGATTGCTCCTACGCTTGCCGACTCTATCTTTTCAGGACAGTTGAATTCCGAAGTCGGTCAACCGTATCTTCTCAAAACTATGCTAGATGCCTGCAAGCTTAAAGATCAAATTCATAGATAGATAGATTTAATTTTAATTTCACTGTATTTTAGCCTAGGAAAAGGACGGTCATTGAACCGAATCCTTAATTTTTGTAATAAACTATTTTTAGATTTAGCTAAGTAGTATTTAAACCCCTCTCATGCATTTAGAGAGGGGTCCTAGATCTTAATATTTTTGGACTTGGAGATTGCATTTATATACTCCATTGTCTTATATATTTTTAAAAAGGATCACATCTGGTGATTTTCATGCGGAATTATCTTTGAAGTGTTGCATTTATGTACCTTTGAAATTTGATTTTGCATCATATTTACTGGATAGAGTATCAGATTGCATTTGAAAGTCCTCAAGATGAACAAGGTATTTCTATCTGTTCACTGTTGATCTCTTTTGTCTTATGATATTCATTTTAAAATTGCTATCATTTATATGTATATTTGTTTTCACAACGCTTCCTTTTATATATCATTTCTGAGTATAATTGAGACGTTATTTTTCATAATTACGTGTAGATGGTATATAATGATGAATGCAATATGTTAATAAAACTCTATTTAATTTCTTAAACAGAGTTATCTTTACTTGTTTCTGCACATTCCAATTTAATTAATAATACATTTTAATGGTTATTGTTGAATTGGAACTATCTTAAGTTGTATTCACATATAATTACCCGGGTTAGTGTTAGAATTTCTTTATCAGTATTTAGCTTAAATTAGATAGTTTTATTTCAGTTAATTTAGTCCCATTTCCACCCATCCAATCCAATCCATTTAGTTACAAGGAAACTGGTCCTTTAAATCCAGTCGGAGCCACCATACCAAACGGAAAAGGAGCTGTCTTAAGGTCCCGACCGGGTGGTTTTCCCCGATGTTTGAAGCAGAGATTTTCTAGGCTTCAACAGGCTGCTAATATGTTTTCAGACCAAAAGAAGATCATTCAAGTAAAAAAAGGCAGCCCAATTGATGAGGCACTAATCAGCCTCCCAGAGAATGCAAGTCTGAAGTTCTTGATGCCTTCAAGAAGGCACCATCCCCAAGTGGAGCCACTGTTAGCCACCTATAAAATTTGTCATAGGAAATAGTGGCTAAAACATTTTTGAGCCTTCAAGAAACACTTTTATTGCTAAAAATGTTATCTCTTGAAGACTCAAGGATACATCATGCCATTGGTTTAATCTTCACTACTGTTTCAATTTTAAACTCAGAAATTCTGCTGATTTCATTGAGAAAAGACTGCTGCAAAAGCCATTCTTCCCTTCCCTACACCTCAAAATTAACCTTCATTTTCCCTCCTCTTTTTCTCATAAAATTCCTCTATTTTTCATTTTTCCCCATTTACCCTTCATGAAATCCCCTTCACAGAGTTTAAAACTCCTCTTTTTTACTCTGCTGAAACCCCCAAATCCATCAGAAAATCCTCAAAAACTCATAAAAATACACTTTTTGTATTACAGACTTAAGCCCCATTGGGATAAGTCCTAACCACTTCCCCTCCATATGCCTTGGTGCTGGAACCAAGTGCTAGCCATCCAAGCACTTATCGCATCGGAACAAAACGCAGCGCGCAAGTCTTTTTGCCGCACAAAGTTTTCCAATTGCGATTCGCCCTCCATTTCATATCCCCTGATCATATTATCGCTTCATAAACCCTTGTGCCCACAATCAGGCATTATAACATTATAAATATTCATTCCCAATTCATTTTTTTCCTTTGTAAATCCAAAAAACCCACTTACCCAAAGTTTTGGTCTAAATGCGCCAGAGTTATGTTTTTTAAATTAAAAAATGGACAGATTGAAAGACCCGCATCGTTTCTCTGATGCGATTGAGCCCATTACATAAACTCCACTTTATTCATGTGACCTATGCCCCAGGACCAAGAGTCAATGTCTCGAGCGCCGATCGCATCGCAAAAAACAAATGGTTAGATCAAAAATACCAAGGCCTGACCTTTCAATCGCGATTGGCCCCCATATATATACAGCCCTGGGCCTATTGCACACCATAAACCCATGGCCCCGCAGTCGGGCACCTATCCCTTTCATATATTTAAAACCCGCCCTGATGCATAAAAACTTTGTATTTTATTAAATTTTTTGATTTTCGTACATTATGAGGAGTTTTCCGCCAGCGCATATCTCAAACCATCTCCGTTGTTGATCTAAGGTCAATCAAATGGCCTGCGCATCATCGCATCGGCAAGTTTTATCAGGCTCTTTCTATTCCGAAACCCGATTGGTATCCCTCTGATTCACTCCCCACCGTCGATCTGATCTACAGATCGACGACCCACAATCAATCGCTCCGGCGCCCTCCATGCCCATCGCCCTGCCGATCGCAAAGTTTCGATTGCATCTGAAATGTCCACGTGTCTAGATCAGACAGTCTAGATCGCATCTTGAGACTTTGGGTTAACTTCATGCACCCCGCTTCCTAATGTTTTATGGAAAATTCCCAGTCGTCTATCTCTACAGATCAACGACCCTCATTAACCTGTCTTCTGCCATTATATTTTTTCCATTTAACCCTCAGATAATCTCTGTCGTTGATATTTTCTATCCAATGGCTCATACTAACCCCGCTGAGCCCCACCCCTATGGGTCTTGCCTCCCTTCAAAGCTAATCTTAGCCGTCCATCTCAGATCTAATGGCCCAGAATGAAAATTCCCACCCGGTTATCGCCCGCGCATCTACCTCATATTGCATTCACTTTTCCACCGTCAGATCTAAGACCATTGATCCGATGGCCCACATCCCGAGTCACGCAATTTCGAGCACAGAAGATAATTCTTAAAAATTACATGATATGGGTGATTTTCTGAGGCCACATGTCGGGGGGGATGCATATCACATTCCAAAAGGAAAAACCACCTCCCCTCCCTTTCGCCACGCGAAAACAGCTGTTTTTCTCCCCGAAACCGCTCCCCCTCTTTTCTCTTTTGTAATATCGCGCACGCCCTCCACCGTCGATCTCTGCAGATCAACGGTTTAAACCTAAAACTTCACTTGCATATCGCCCTCCACCTCTACCGAAGGATTTCAATGACTAATCTCAACCGTTGATCACCCGGGCTGATCTCATCTCGGGCTATATCCGAAACCCTGAATTTCGTTTAACCATTTTTCCTCCAAAACAAAGGTTTTAAACCTTTTTCTCTGCATTTTTCTTCTGTTTCATTACAATGGGCATCTCTAATTTATGTTTTTCGACTATCCCCCACTGTCGATCCCTGCGCGATCGACGGATCCGATATATTTTCTCCCTCTGCTCTCCTTTGACCTCTTTTTAAACCAATCCCGACCGTTGGATGATGCCATCCAACGACCACGCTCCTCCCTACAACCTCTGCCGCATTAAAACCCAAAGACGCAGGATTTTATAATATAGTTTTGTATTGTGTAGGTGTTTGAATGTTTTTCTTTCATATTAAAGAGAAATCCGAAGGCTGGGAATGACGATTCCCATGCCTCTGATTCATCAAATGAAACCATTCACAGGGCTCAAACTCCACGTCTCGTCAATGTTTCATGAGGCATTGATGCCATATGAGCCCTGCACATCTTGCACATCAACAAGACACATTGTTATTTAAATAAAATTAAAAGAGTATCAGTGTCAAAGACAAAACACAGCAGAACAGAAGATTGAAGACAGTTTGGGGATTACGGCTAAGATTGATTATCAAAATCCTAATCCTCCAAATTAAAAGAGAATTAAAGGTAAATCAAAAGATCTATCAGACAGAAAGGCCTCCACTGCCACATCTGAGGAAAATTGATTCCTCTTTGCTACCACAAAGCCACCTGTAGCCACAATCATTCAAACGAAGGCCAGAGTTATTGATCAAAATCAGATATTTGCCTCAGCGCAGCCAGAGAGTTAATTCTTCCAAAGAACTTAATGACTAAATATCTACAGAGTTACTCCAACATGACACAGAGCCTCAAAAGTCAATTAGAGCTCTCACCGAGCTTGAATCTTAAATGTAAAACATTAATACAGATAGAACACCTGTAAACTTCTCCATCAAGCCCCTCAAAGGCCAAGAAGTCATTAATCTGTATTAATTATCTTGGGAGATATTTTATCCTCTCCCACCTCCTCATCCTTCTATAAATACTGTTGTAGAAGATGAGAAAATGTTGGTTGCTGAAATTTGAAATATACTTGAGCTTGAGACTTCTACTTGTTAATAGTGTTCACTGGCTCTTGGAGCTCTGCTTGTGATGGATAAGTTAGTCTGGGAAGTGTAGATGATTGCTAAACTAAAGTATTGGACTTAAAGCTGTAACTGGTTTGGAGCATCAATACAAGCTGATTTATGGGATCCTGGTCTATGTCAACGGTGATGTTATTTCTTATTGTGAATTGTTATTTTACTTATGTTTTCACTTTGTTCATCTTCTCTTATAAAGAACATCATGCATAGAGTTAGGACCTACTGTATATCAGTACCCTTCTCTGACTGAAAATCTTTATCTGTATGTTTTCTTCCAAATTGTGTTATTTAGGAATGATTTAATTCAGTTTAAGCAGTAGGAATGTTGGTGTTCCCTTGTCCTCCTATCTTAGCTAAATATTTTTCTTGAATGTTATTTTCATTTCATGTCAAGTAGAGATTAACTAAGGAAGATATGGTGTGCCCTGGTCATAATTTTATCCCAAAAAACTGTCTGAAAGTTTCCCTTGGAATGTGTTAAAAGCTGGCTAGTTTCGAATTACTTACCAGATCTTAGACCATTCTTTGTTATCTTTGTTCTTGTCTTGAAAGTTACCAAGTAAATCAGAGCTAGGAGAGGATTTGTGGTGAGCCCGACCTGCTAGTTTCTACTCCAAAAGTTTCCTTCAAGTTTCCCCCCTGTTTTTAAGTGTTTTCTATTGAAAGTGTATCAAAGGCTAGCTAGTTTCGAAGTACTTACCAGATCCTGGATTTCTTTTATGTCTTTCTTAAGTGTTTGTCAAAGGCTGGCTAGTTTCAAAGTACTTACCAGATCCTGGGCTGCTCTTTGTTCTTCATTTGTTTAAATTCCCCTTCTTGTTGTACCATTTCATTCCATAAATAAAAATTTAGAGAGATCCTTAGACATAGATGACTTGCCCCATGGACCACTCTTGCCTCTTTTTGTTTCAATTAAACCCTATTATGACTACATAGCCCAATGGACTAAAACCTGCAATTATCTATCTTTTTGGCCAAAGCTTGTTCTGATTGCTTGCAACTTCTCACCTTTGAAACTCTTTGCATTTAGGACTTTCCACCTCAAATAAAAATCATGATCAACCATCAAAAAATAAACAAAACCCTTGTCCTTGATAACTAGCCTAACATCATTTCCATAAACTTTCAAAGACAAATCCATCTTTGCAACTTATTGGAGAGATCCCTCTCCAGATTTAGGAGGGCTAGATCCTAGAATCCCAAAGTGGTTGAAATGATGTTCTCCCTGTGGTTGGACTTTTTCAAATATTTCTTACTACAGGGAGCCAACAACTATATCGCCCTTATTGAGGTCTTAAAAGAGGCAAAAAAAAATTGTTAATGATATTGCAGTTTACATGAACTCGCAACTCATCTGCAATCAGCTCAATGGCATCTTTGAAGTTCGAAAAGCAAATTTAAAACCCCTATACATAGAAGCAAGAATGTGGAGCTCTCATTTTAAATATTTCAGCATACAATGGCTTTCAGACATTCATAGGATGTCCATTGATATACTAGTGGCAGGAATGTCAAGTGTAGATGGAGGTGTCAGAGATGACACCGGATCACGGTTTATTGCAAGTGAAGTCATCAATCATCATCAGGATAACTCTCAAATAAGTGGATGTGTTATTCTTATAATTTTCCTTGGGGCTATGATGGCATGGTTCTTTCACTAGAGAAGAACCGATTGTAATTTTGGATGGTTCGCAATATAATACATGAATATTTTTGAGGGTATAATTATTTTATGTTGCGCTATTTTGCCATTTTTCTGTTGGGTAAATTTTTTTTTTATTTTTACTTCCTTGGGATCTAATACATGATAGATTAACATGGATATTTTTCCGAATAGTAAAATTAAAAAGAAAATTTGATACTCTATAGTAGGTATTCTATATAATCAAACAGCTGGGCAAAGCAGCTCAACAATTCTATATAATTAACCCTATGCTTCATTCAACAATTGTATATAAATAACTCTAACAGATGTGCTGCATTAAACGAATTGCAAAAATACATAATAATGAAACCGATAATGTCAAATGCAAGTGAATTGTTCAATTCTCATGTAAATTTTTATCAGAGTTTTGATCTCTTTCATATCATCCCATTAATTACAAAACTTGCATTTTAAAGTCACATATAGTCAGCTCAATCTGAAACAGTGATGAAGGGGCATTAGGAAAAAACAAATTCCATATGTTTTATTAGACTTAGGGGTTTTTAAGTTTTCAAGAGAGTTAGGCTTATGTAATGAATTTATTATATTTTAATTCATTTTGATTAAATATAGGGAGAATTGTAACTTCCCTCGAATGATTAGAGGACAGGAGTAGTCGATTAGAATGTAAAGAGTTAGTTCAGAATTGTTAGGGAGTTAGGCTAAATTTAGGATTTGAGGAGTTTTGTCGAATCATTGTAGGAACTGAATCGATTGACCATCCATTTGTATAAAAAAATAAGCCTCAGAGACATTAAGGATAGAGACCGGGATAGGAGCTGTAGAGTTGTACAGAGTAGTGTTGTAGAAGGGCCAACTGAATGGAAGATCTGGCCAAGGACCAGGAAGCTTTGTAAGTAATTTCATTCGGATATATATGAAGGAAGTTATTCTTGAATGTATGTGTTGAATTGATTTTATTTCTGTGTGAGACTATCTTGAATCTCCATGAACTATGTATGAAAGGGGCTCTATGGTAGTATGTTAGATGGTGCTATGTTTAAATGAAAGAAACCAGTGTTGTTTGAATTGACTTTAATAAGGGTTCATTAGAGATTCTGTATATATATATATATATATATCTGAAGGGACATATGTTGAACATACCTATTTTAAATCAAACTTATTCTTTAAAATAAGAAAAATAATAAAGTATTATAATAAAATAAAATAAAACATGTTGAGAGTTGGATCTAAAGTTATGGTTACCTACTCCCAACATTATTTGAGCTTACAAAATTTCAATGAAAGCAGACAAAGATATCTCACCAAATTAATCACAAAGCAAGTCCATGGCAGACTCTACAAGGGATGAAATAGGGAGACGATGCCTACTCAATCCCACACTGCCAGAGAATGTATTGTAACTCTCCAAATCTGACGTCATCTCCATCACAACCTCCAAAGTCTCCTTCAACTCTATTATCATTTCCATGGTCAAACTTATTATTTTTGCAACATTGTCCATCTCCATAACTCTCATCAGAAGCTCGATGCTAAGTCTTCTAATACTCGGAAATTTATTTGATGGATGCAGGTGCCTCCCAAAAACCTTTACAAGTTTAAAAATTAGGTATCTCCTTGTTATACCACTTGATTCTTTGAATAGACAATCTAAATCCAATTTGGTTATGAACTTGAAGATCTGAGAAGCAAGTCCTACCTCTACCACTACCATTCCTAATCTGATTTGGTTATGAACTTCAAAAATCATGAGAAAAGTTAGTTACCACTACCTCTCATGGAAATGGTCATAGATGAATGACTTACTTAACGTAGTTGAATCCCAAAAAATGATATCTAATATAATGCACTGCAAAAACCCCTCAATACTTAAATACAAAGAGTGAAAGGAGCTCTTCTTGAATGGTTCATGAGGCACAATACTTGGTAAGGTTTTGCAAATGGGGTAGCATGCTAAGTATGTTTGATTGTGGGGAAAAATCCACAGTTAAACATGCTTGAGCAAGAGTTGATCTAGGATGGGTGACCTCTCGGGAAGTCTTGGTTACCGTGTGCAAGCCCCATAATTAATGATTGACGCTATGTGATTCAGTTCACTAGTTTCAATCCCACTTCTTCACCCTCATGAGCATCACCTGATGCAATGAGTGCTAAGTGGATTGTTCAAAAATCATTAGAAAAGACAGTTACGACTACCTCTCATGGAAATGGTCATAGATGAATGACTTAATTAACGTAGTTGAATCCCAAAAAATGATATATAACATAATGCACTATGAAAACCCCTTAATACTTAAATACAAAGAGTGAAGGGAGCCCTTCTTGAATGGTTCATGAGGCACAATACTTGCTAAGGTTTTTCAAATGCGGTAACAAGCTTAGTCGACTTGAATGTGGGGAAAACTCCATAGTTAAGTGGGCTTGAGCAAGAGTCGATCTGGGATGGGTGACATCTCGGGAAGTCCTGGTTACGGGGTGCAAGCCTTGGAAGTGATGATTAACACTATGTGATTTAATTCACTAGTTTCAATCCCACTTCTTCACCCCTATGAGCATCACCCGACGCAATGAGTGCTACGTGGATTATTCAAAAATCACGAGAAAAGTTAGTTATAACTACTTCTCATGGAAATAGTCATAGATTATTGACTTACTTAATGCAGTTGAATCCCAAAAAATGATATCTAATATAATGCACTGCGAAAACCCTTCAATACTTAAATACATTGAGTGAAGAGAGCTCTTATTGAATGGTTCATGAGGCACAATACTTGCTAAGGCTTTGCTCATGGGGTAGAAAGTTAAGAGGGCTTGATTGTGTGGAAAAATCCATAGTTAAGCGTGTTTGAGCCTGAGCCAATCTGGGATGGGTGACCTCTCGAGAAGTCCTGGTTACCAGGTACAAGCCCTGGAAGTGATGATTAACGCTATGTGATTCAGTTCACTAGTTTCAATCCCATTCTTCACCCAATTGAGCATCACCTGATGCAATGAGTGCTAAGTGGACTATTCAAAAATCATGATAAAATTCAGTTACGACTACCTCTCATGGAAATGGTCATAGATGAATGACTTACGTAACGTAGCTGAATTTGAAAACATGATATCTAATATAATGCACTTCGAAAACCCCTCAATACTTAAGTAAAAAGAGTGAAGGGAGCTCTTATTGAATGGTTCATGAGGCACAATACTTGCTAAGGTTTTGAAAATGGGGTAGCAAACTAAGTGGACTTGATTATGGGGAAAACTCCATAGTTAAGAGCATTTGAGCTAGAGCCGATCTAGGATGGGTGACCTCCCGGGAAGTCCTACTTACCAGGTGCAAGCCTCAGAAGTGATTATTGACGCTATGTGATTCAGTTCACTACTTTTAATCCCACTTCTTCACCCCTGCGAGCATCACCTGATGCAGTGAGTGCTAAGTGGACTATTCAAAAATCATGAAAAAAGTTAATTACAACTACCTCTCATGGAAATGGATAAGGACTTAAAGTTCTAATTACTAAGACAGTGCCTAGCGAGTTGAGTCCCTACATGTGCACTGAAATTATAAGGTAACAATCATATAGTAGATACTTATTTTTATATATGGAACAAATAGTTATGAAAAAATTCAATGGCTCAAATTTTTATACGCAAGAGGTGAAGGTGAAAATGAATCTGATGCATAAGAACCTTTGGAGCTTAGTAAAAGGACTATAACCATCACCCCAAGATCCAAAAAAATTAGTTGAATGACAGAAAATGGAAGAGATAACTAAGCCTATTATAGGACTATCTTTGTGAGATTCACAACTTCACCTTATAGAGTTAGGAAAGTCCTCTTCACAAATATGGGAACACTTCAGAAAAATATTTGGGTAAAAGGCGGTGAATGCAAAATTATCTTTGAAAGTATAGTTATTAAAACTCAAAATGCATAATGGAGTATCATTGTCTATAAACATAAATTATCTAAAATCACTCATATGGTAGCTGGAGGAAATTGAGGTAAAAATAGAAGAATAAGTTACCAGGGATATTTTGTTAAATAACTTATCTTCAAATTATGATAATGTTATTTTCACCTTAAGTCAATTTTCCTCTAGATCATTAGATGAAATTATTGAAGCAATGTTAGTAGAATAGAAGAGGATGAAATTAGGTAACATAGAGGACAACTCACATGATGATATGACACTATTCTCAAATGGCAAAGTCAATAAAAACAAGAACTCAGTAGAATGTTTTTATTATCGAAATAATGGGCATACAACATTCAATTGTAAAACTTGTGCCACATATCTCTTAAATGGAAAATTAAAGGAATCACCCAACATAGCTACCATTAAAGACTTGCTAGAGGCCAACCTTGGGGACTTCTTAGATTGTGTCAATGATAATGAATTTAATACAGAGCCTCTCCTTCTTTTTTAAAACATCTATAAGTTATCGTATTAGTTATTTTTTATCAATGTGTTTATGTGTGTGTGAAGAAAGGTGAGTTGCATAATTGAGTGTTGGATAAGCTATGTACTTAGACAGGTTACCTATATAACTAGAAGTGTGTATTTCAGTGCACACTACTTCAGTGCACATTACTAGGATGGAAACTTGTCCATAGAGATTTTCAATATCTGGGCTATTCTTCGCTCTAGTAAAGAAATGTCAATTATGAAAAGTTCATCAATGTTGGTCAGAGACAAGTATGTTTCAAATGGAGATCAGGTGGTAGATCGTAAGGTAGTGAAATATGAGCAATGTCTGCACGATCCCAGAGTGAGCATAATTACAAATGAAGACCATTTATATGTAATGTGTGACTTATGTAATAATAAGTGTTAAGTGGGAACTTGGAAATAACGCTTACTTTAGCAAATGGTTAAAATTGGTTTGTTAAGGACTTAAGTTGTTGAGATAACCAATCTCTTAATTTAGAAACTGTTAGATCTCATAAGCACTATATATAGTTAATATAATTATATGATTAAGAAAAGACCCATACATTTATTTATTATTAAGAGAAATAATAAATAAATAAAATTCAATAATTTCACTATGTATATAAAAAAAATTAATTAAAACAACATTGACAATAAAACAATTATAATCTTATTTTTAAATTAATAATATCATCTCACTATTAACATCACCTCTCCTCTATATTAATGCTAATTTAAAACTTTTCTTTCTTTGGAAAAACAAAACCATCAAAATTATCCATGTTATTCAATAATAATGTAAACTTTAAATCTTTATATCACTCTCAAAACAGAAACCCAAGGAAGGAAACGATTTCTTCGAATTGGTCCTTTTTAATGTAGGTACCAGAAGAACCTATAATCAATGAAGAATGCGGCTCTGGGATCAACTCCGATTGGATAGTGAAGTTGTTCGGGCCTTAATTGAAGCGAATAGAAAGTAAGACGAAGGGCATAGAGGTCTTTCAAGTTATTTGGCCAGTTGAATCTACCAAGAGCACTTCTGGGATGAAGCATGGAGTCTCGGAATGTATAGCAGAACATGGAGCCAATGGAGTTTCAAGAGGCACAAAGAACAGTTGGTAAACAAAACAGAAATTGAAGTAATAAGATGTTGAAAAGAGGGGCAGAACCCTGAGGCAGAGAGCAAACGGAACCTGGAGACGGAATAGTAAACACAGTTTCAACCTACAAAACCGGCAGTATCGCGCGGTGCTTCAAGCGGTAAGTGGAGTTGGAAAAAAAAACTTGATATATGTCTTTGTTTGATGTGTGGCTATAAGCAGTTTTTGGAAACCACTTATTTCACTTTTTTTTTAGCGTTAACGCTCGAAGGTTAAAAAAACATGAAATTCGTTTTAAGCCATTGGATCATCGATGACAATGTGACGACGTCTTAGCCATCGTATGGGGAGGGGGAGTTAACTGCTGGGCCCCAGTCCATCGTGTGAGTCTAAGGAGTAAGTCTCGTGCAGTTTCGTAGAGTGACCACCGTCGGATTGATTGATTGGACCGCGACGAACTATGGACCATCAGATCCATTCGGCATTGAGTCAAGGTAGTATGTTGTGGGCCCAATTGATATTTCACGTTGGCATTGGTATTTTACGTGGAGATTCATATAATGTTTATTGATGTCGTTGGTTTATATCTATTTGTATTGGTATTAAATCAACCAAAGTCAAACTCTGAAATGAGATGTTCACATAGTTCAAACACTAAGATGAGCCTCGGAGTTTAATCATAAAGTCTGGGTAATTAATAATAAAACCGAAGGTTTGTATTATGGGATGTAATATCCATTCCGTATGGTGGCCCATTATGGGTGAAGTATGAAGTTTGATTAGTGATTCAAAGCCATGAAGTAAGAGTCGAAGTGTAATTTTTGAAATTGCTTTCAAAGGTTGTGAAATCAAACAACTTCATAAAGTGGGTTTATAAAAGAACATCTGTATGAGAATTTGAAGGCTAAAGTTTAGTGTGGAAATGTTTGAATATTAATTCAACTAGGGAGTTGTAACCATGGGTTTTAACCTTAGGTTTGAAGGTGAAAATAAAGAGAGCTCCTGCATATAATAATGGAAATCTAAGGTTTGTATGGTTATCATAAACCATAAGGAATTTTATTCAATATCTCAAATCTGAGATGTGAGATATAGAAGTCTCAGTATAGGGCATTTGAGATCGCCAGATTTTGAAATTGAGGACTTTTTGGATGATTAATTAGAAAGGAATTTTTATAAAAAGCAAAATTGGGGACTGTGGGTTTACTCGGCATCAAACAACATCAATACAGAGTGGATCCAATAGGGTTGCACCTACTCACCTGTTCATGAAGCTAATCTGCATGCAGAAATATACAAAGGCTCAATCTAACTAGACAAACAATGACTTCCTACCACACTATCCTATTTGAGTTGTTCCACTGTATTCATTCAGGAATGTGGTCTCCATATCAAAAATTTGCTTATCAATGCTTGAAATATGATGAGCACAGTGTTTCCAGAACAGATTGTAGTTGTTGCTTAAAAGTCACATGGAAATTTGTGGCTAATAAGTCACATAGCCATCCTATTTAATCTACCTCTTAGTCATAATGGTTAATAGAATGCAGTGTCAAAATAATCTTAGAGATTTAATAGTGATTTTATATGTAATGGATAAAACCTAAAGAGGTATGTTGGTGGCCCCTTTGTCTTTTGCACAATCCATGAACATGAAAATGAATATGGATTTCTACAACTCAATGGCTTTGCAGCAGCAACAGCAACTAAAACATCCACAACAAAAACAATTTTCAGATAGACAATGGTGCAGTGGGTGTTGTCTTTATTTCGAGATGAAGATTGACCAAATTTGCATATGGATCCAATGTATCATTTGAAGATTAAATTACTGCTATTTCTCATGTATTATATATATGAATAAAGAAAGTGATGTTCTGAATTAACATTCTCCACAATCCAATGTCTGGAAGTAAATGATTGAAGGTTGGAGATAAACTTGTCAGCTCAATCTCTTTACATATTTCATCAGATAATGGAGATAAAATTGTGCCAAACAAGCATTTTAATTCCCAAAACACTTTTATATCTTTAATTAATCTTCTCCACCGTCTAATGTTTCATTCTCCTCAAACACATTTGACCAAAGGATGGAGATAAAAATGTTGCAGTGAAATTTTAAATCACAAAATAGTTCGAGGCATTTGCAGAAGCACGCCAATTCTGCTACTGAATGAAAATGTGCGTATGTATTATAGTACTATCAAGAAAATTTACTGTTTTCCAACATAACATTTAAAAGTAAACAACAAATATCCATTAACTGCATCATCGAATTCCTGATGTTCTCTTTTCTTCTATATAGAAAAAATGAAGTACATGTACACACTTGCAGTTTATCAGAAGCTGGAATAATTTTAAGGTCTCCTAACTCTAGCTAGGGAAACCAATATAACCCTAACAACAAAGTGCTCCACACTAGGAATCACATGTAACCAAAGCTAGCCACTCCACCATGAATCGGTATGTCAGAAAATAAACAAAAATATGCAGTTTCTATCACAACTTTTTTTTGAAGCCAATTTTTGTGTTGTCTGCAAGTTCTATGATGTCAATGACCCAATCATCTTCAAATAGAGGGGGACCCATTGAATAATTTGTTGTGTATGTAACATGAAAATGAAATTTTCATCAGAGAAGATAATAAGATAAGTAATAAATGCATCAGAATACAAAAAATATAAATTAAAATTCTCGTCCTAAGCACCTTGACTCATCTGATAAAAATATTTATAGTGTGTCTGTGAACATCCTTCATTTGAAATCACATTAATTGGATGCTCCAGCCCTGCAAACATTCCAGCACTACATTAACAACATGAACAGCAACCAGTGTTAATCGTTAGGAGCAAAGACAATGCAAACAAACATGGAAATTCACCAATTTCTGTGATGTCAGTGGCCCAATCCTGTTCTAGTCAAGGGGGACCCAATGATGAACCAGCTGTGTTTGTAAGATGACAACACAATTTCCATCAAAGAAAAAAATAACATGTCAAATAATAGATGCATCAGAATACATAGTAGATCAATCAACAAGCTCGTCAAATGTACCTTGACTCATATGATCAAAAGGTTGATTTTTGGTCTATGTACATCCTTCATTTATAATCACATTGATTGGATGTTGTGACTTTGCAAACATTACAGCACTACATTAAGCTAAACTAAATAGAAAAGATCAAAGACATTGCAACAAACTTGAAAAATTTATAAAGCGATCTAAACATAGCAACAAGCTTGGAAGATCAAGAATTTTATCTAAACATACTGATATCGTCTCCCTATAGAACTTACTTGGAATAGTAGAGGAAGCATTGTTGGAGGGAGGACGGTCGTGCCTGTTGAGGTGTGGAAACTGAAATGGTTCATCTTCGGATGCAGAGACATTCAAATCAATATTCAAGGTGACCTTCCTTTTCCTTTTTCTTTTTTTTGGACTAAGGAAACTCTACTTCATCTTCAAGGGTGACTCATAAGCACCCAAACCACGGGCGAAGTCATAATCCATAATATTAAGATTATTAGCATCATCCACAAATTTTTTAGCCAGATCAATCAACTGTTTTGTCTTGCTCACAGTGGAAGGAGGACTAATTCTAATCAGGTCTAGATAACCAAACAACTCCTCTCTCAACACACCAAGTTCTTCAACATTGTCATCTTCAATATTGGTTGGGATAGTATCTATAGGAAGGTTTGGCGCCTCTGTACTTATCTCAAAAGGGACATTCAACTGATTGGGTGTGGTATGAAGATCCAATAAAGGGTCTAAATCCATCAAGGAAGAATGAAACCAATCTACCTTTATAGCATTCTTGCAAATGTTCCCCCGAATAGACCATGGACAATCACAAGTGATAAAATTTCTGAGATGAAAAATGATAAGATATTCCTTATTAGCTTTGCTTTGACTCCTTACCAAATAAGCATGAGATATGCTCTCATGAGGCCTGCAATCACTGTCTGGAATTCTTCTAGCCTTTTCCATTGATGATTCAAGCTGCATCTCTTTCTTGTGGTTGTTATAATATCTTTCTTTTTTCAAAATTTCCTTGAATCAATAACATGGCTCAAATTTTTTTAGGAGAGTTTATAATAACCAATCCATTGTACGAGAACATTTCTTTCGCTTATCACATAGAAATGTTGACTTCAGGTAACTGTGGTATGATTCCACAACATTATTTGTCTCCTGGTTTGCATGAGGAAAATCTCTGCAGCCTTTAACCCACATGCCTACATAGAAAGACTCAATTAGTAAATATAAGTTGTCCAACATAAATGACAAACATACAACACAGAAGTAATATTATGCAAACTTATGAATTTTGTCACCGGCAATCCACGTCTTGTAGAAATAGTCCACAAACTTCTGCTCAGTTGCATATTTGATGAAAAAAGCATTGAATGCATCATCCACTTCTTCAGTACAACAATATTTCATGATATGGCCAAGTTCATTGAACATATCTTTTGCTTTCTCTGAGCTGCTAACCAACCGATTAACATTCTTGAGCCATGCCCTCCTTACGTACCATATACACAAAATCACTTCACATTTCGTGATTCTCCTGCGACATTTAATTCATTTTTAGAAATTCTTAAAATGAATGCAATTCGAAATTTCAAATAAGAATATTGATGTTACCTCAAAGCAATTATTTCAGCCATAGCATCATCAACCATGAAGGCGTTGACCCTCCAATCGAGACGAGTCCGAAAAAACCTAAGCATGAGGCTCTCCAGCCATACTTGTATATCTTGTGATGTATTACATGACATCACCACCTAGGCAACTGGTACCCCACTTTTTTTCTCATCAAAGACTGCAAGCGTGTACAACTGATACTGTCATTTTAAATGAAATGAAGTTAATTTTAACATAAATGATTTTATTGAAGAAATCATTGGAAAAAAACTCACCCCATATTTGTTTGTACTGAATGTTGAGTCCATGGCTATCAAAATATTGTGGGATAGCTTGACCATAGTTTCCAACATCCATTTTGTTTGTATTCCAGCTATAAAATGGATTTCCATGCCATTGGGCTTCTAGTAGAAGAATAAATCATCCTGGTTTCTTTGATACCAAATATTCACACTCATTTCATCTTTGCTATGCAACTGATAACTTCTTTCATTAGACGATTATAAATGTTTACAACATATTTTTTGTGTAAGAAGAAATCCCTATCTCTAGATGTAGCATCTATGTCAAGATATTTCTTGATATGTATTTTACAAACAGAGTCAATTGGAAGTTCAAGAAAATAACAACTTTCTAAATAAGAAATCATGTCCTATGAAAGTTTTGGATTTCTCTCAGTAACATCATCACTTAAAGTGTTGTCTTTACCATGACAAGGCTATCCTTGCCCATCTTCGTGATCATACTGATTGTATGTTATTACTGCTATGTTGGGATCTTGAACCATAATCTTTATAATGAAATGGCATTGGCATCCCCTCATTTTGGAAAATGCCTTCCTTCCTTTGCTTTTCCATTCTTCTCTCTTGTCAGCTGGACCATATGAGCAATGATAACTACAAAATAAATTACAGGAATGTCACCAAATCTGGTAAATATAAAGCATAATTAATATCAACATCTAAACAATGTAGTTCTAAAATACTTACATCTCATACTGTAAGGCCCTTGTGCTCGAGGGTTTTCTTTGTTTACGCAGGAAGGAACATGGAGCATCTCTATTCGATTCCTCTCCCTATTTAAAATCATCAACTCTTTCTTTGGGAATTTTTGCAACATGGTCAATATTCATGTTTTCTTTGTAGATTTCAGCCTAAACTAAATCTTTACTAGAAAAATGATTTTGTCGTTTGGGTCTTGCACCTCAAGAGCCATGACTGACTTCCATTTCTTTTCCATGCTGGATGATTGTCTGAAAGAATATGTGAAAAGATATTAGGGAGCTGGAAATGATGAGAAGGTGATTTGTACATATACAACAAGAAATATAGTAAATGCATCTCCATGAAATGATGTAGTGGAAAATGATTTCTAGTACTCCTGTAGGTGCTGGAAAATCAATTTCTAGCACCTACAGGAGCACTAGTACTGCTGTAGGTGATGGGAAATAAACTTCCAAGGTGCTGGAAAATCATTTTCCAAGGAGCTAGAGCACTAGTACTGTTGTAGGTGCTGGAAAATCATTTTTCCAAGGTACTGGAGCACTAGTACTGCTGTAGGTGCTGGAAAATCATTTTCCAAGGTGTTGGAGCACTAGTACTGCTATAGGTGCTGGAGCACTAGTACTATTGTAGGTGCTGGAAAATAAATTTCCAAGGTACTGGAAAATCATTTTCCAAGGTGCTAGAGCACTATTACTGCTGTAGGTGCTAGAAAATCATTTTCCAAGGTGCTATAAAAGCATTTTACAAGGTGTTGGAGCACTAGTACTGTTGTAGGTGTTGGAAAATCAATTTCCAAGGTGCTGGAAAATCATTTTCCAAGGTGCTGGAGCACTAGTACTGATGTAAGTCCCCGAAAATCAATTTCCAAGGTGCTGGAAAATCAATTCTCTTCAGTAGTACATCTCGATTTGAAAACATTTGAAAACTATGTTAGTATAATATCATTCTCTTCCATTCATATATGACACCATCAACCTCAACTTCAAACAAATATTCTTTTTCATGTGCACAGAACACTAATTAATATCAAAATGTTTCATTTGACCTCAGTTCTTTGTCCAATCACAAATTTCAACACATTGGACGCACATCAACAATCACATGCACATATCACTCTCTATATGAAAAATGTACCCTTTCCTTTATATGCACATATCTGGTGCAGTAATCATTTAGTCAGATATGCACACTATCAAATTTACATTAATTTTTTTTTTAGTTTTGACTATGCACAATATTTCTATTATTTGGTTTCTCTACTCTTTTCTGAACATGTAAATAAAAAACATTAACGATTCAATAGAATACAATGTTACGACTCAAAAAAATATTAAACAGTTAGTAAACAAGAGTCTCCACAGAGACCAACCAGAAGCAATGTTGGAACATTTGTGCAATGGAGATATGCACACCCAAGTCAATAGAACTAAGTCTCACCTACTGAATCGAATCACATATTTCATTCTAATCACACAGTAACTAAACACACAATAGTCTACATCCACCCATTTAACAACAATGTCCAAATCGACATTAACAATGAAATTAAACATATAACAGCGATGTCCACCCATTTATTAACATGATCCACTTAACAACATTCCTATATATCTCATTCATAGATTAAGAAAATATAATCACTTTTGGAATTGGTTGTGTTAGGGTCCCATGATTTGGCTGATTGGCAAGCCAAAGGACAGTGTAACATCAAACCAATCTTTGGAGCCCAAGGACCTAGCCTTCCTGGACTCAGAGAGGGCTCTCTCTATCTGTGTAAGGGATATCTGTGTGTTCGCTTATTGTGTTCAGATTTTAGGCTAGTTATGAAGTAGGTTTTGGGTTTTGGTTCTTAGGTTGTGAGGGATGAACTGATAAAAGACATAAGATAGGTAAAAATATTTTAGATCAACTAGGCTATGGGGCCGAAAAGGTCAAGAAAGCTTTCAGGTGGTGATACAAGGTTGTTGAAGGGCCGATTTGATTCGAGGTAAAATGGATCTTTGGGCAAAATGGAGTGAAATGGACATTAAATTTGTGAATAACAAAGGATTTCGAGCATAACTAGTTTAATAGCTAACATAAACATGGTAGGGAAAACCATTAATCATGAGAAATGTAACTATAAGCTGATCAATGCATATAAATAAACATTCAAGCCATGCATAGAGATGTATGACTCTCTAACTTTAGGAAATGGCTATCAGACTTTGGGGAAATACATTTAAGATAGACAAAAAACTCAAATCACTATGTCGGAATGCCTAAACATAGTACTTCAAGCTATTGGGCACTTTTAAAACAAGATTGCATAGTTTTAGGCAAAGGGCAAGATCAGTACAAGACCTCCTTGGTTCAACAAATGACAATCTAATCAATCAAATAGAGGTCTCATAGGTGGAGCTATGGCTAGCCATGAGTAAGCAGGGCATACCGTAAATCATACTTAGCATGCATAAAACCATAAATGAAACAAGCAAACAATATTCTTGAGTTATTAAAGAGCAATCAAGGATTCTTTAACATGACTAAGAATGAAGAAAACATGGAAGCTATAAAGAAACAGGAAATTTGAGGTGCCTCCAAGGGCATGTCTCAAAATTGTTCTCTACTGTCTTATAGCAAGAAAGAACATGGACTTATGAATGAAAACTAGGAAACAAAACAAAGAGAGAGACACTATACCATTCTACCAATCCATGGAATCCAACAACAATCCTCTTTCATCATCCAAGAACATCCAAGAAACTATCCAAAAGCATGAGACAAGTATTTCTTCCAAATCTTATATGACCATATATTGCGTCTATTCATCAAGTTCAGCCTTGTTTACAATGAAAGCCTTTGAAACATATAGGCCAAAGTGAGGAAAACCTCTTAGTGCAACTAGTAAGCTCATTGGCTCCTAAAAAATATACGATTTTGTCCTTGAGGCTTTGAAAATCCCAAGGCACAAAATATCTAAGAAAATATCTAAAAAATGCCAAAAAAGGGAAAAATCTTGACTTTTCCAAGATGACAGAGTCTAAAAATGGCTAAACGCACATTTTGAAAATCCAACATAGAAAACTGCATTTTTTCCAAAATACTCCAAAATTTTAGCAGCAGAAAGTTCCCTATTTTGCAGACAATCTTTGGAGGCCTTCTCGATGTTGAAATGAGACCCGTGATGGCTCTTCAGAAAGCTCTGGATGTCTAATTTCTGAAAATTCTTGGTTTGTCCCAATCTGATCACTGGAATTCCCTCAAAAACTGATCTGTCTGCAAAAACCCAAAAAATAGACCTTGCTAATATGCGGGCAGAGTGTTGAAAAAGCGACTGTTTTTCGCCATTTTGAGGGAGAAAATCATCTTCAATTATTCTGAAAATCTCTGAGTAGGTTCCCCTAAAATTATGGAATCTATTGACATCATTCTCATCCCTTGAGGATGCCTCGAACAGAAATGGTGATTGCCCATATTTTTAAGCAAAAAGCCCAAAAATGACCCAAAACCAAAACTTGTTGAATTTTGCCCAATTTCGGCGAGAATGACCCTCAAGGGTTTCTAGAAATATGCTATGAAGTTGAGGCCAAAATTTGGAGCTTTGAGGTGTCTTTCTTCAATTTTGGTGCCAGGCGACTCGTTTGAGCAGTTTTGAGCTTTTCTTGGTTTTCTTCCTTGTTGTTTGGCATTTTAGCTTTGGTGAAGAAGTCATGGCCCCTTGCCTAGGAGAGGCAACTAGGACATGCTTTGAAGAATGCCCTCCATGCTCTATGTTTTGTGTTTTCTTGCCCTCATCATGGCTTGCTTGAGGGTTGTCTTGTCTATCCTTGTCATTACTTTACTGCCCATCACTTTGCTCTTCATTATCACTGCTATGTTTAGACTCTTTTCCTTCTTCCTCATCATCACTAAAGTCATCTCTTCAGTATTGTGTTTGAGCCAAGAGGTCTTTAACAAGACATGTTTGTGGTTTTTTGAAGGGAAGTATCCTTGTGTTTTTGGTACCAAAAACCTATTTCCTTTGATCATTGTTTATATCCTTGCTTCAGCCAAGAATTTTCTTTCAACACTCACGAGCAATAAGATCTCTATAATTTTGACTAAAATCCCTATCTCCAATAAATGTCTCTCTCTGTGGTTTCAGATGATCAAAGCAACTTTGAAATCAATGTTTTAACACCCTTGCAAACTAATTTAAACACCTCAACCTAAGTCTGCTTTTCTCTTAGATACTAGGTGTGTTCTAAGTCATTTATAGCATAGGAAAGATTTTCAAATTAGCTCCTAAAACCTCCTCCCTGGTACTGCATTATCCTTCACTATTCAAAGAAAAAGTCCTTCCTTAAAACTTGCAAAGCCCTCATCATCTATCACTGTTTCGATTTTCTTCATGGCACTGCTCTTCATCACTGTGCTGCATATCATCAATGTGTTCTTCTTCACCTTCCTGCCCTGCGTCACTGTGCTCCTTTTCAGTTGAAACAGGCTCAAACCTCTTGTGAAGGCCACTTCTACTGTCCTGCCTGGGAGGCATCTTGTTTTGAATACTCTTGTTGACTGACAAAAATAAGTTGTCTCAAATGGTCCTTGAAATGGCTTCTCAAGCACACACCTTGTCCTTTTTATAAATCATTGTTTTTCCTTTTTGATACCAAACAACAAGTATTTGTTAAATGAAAAGAAAACAGTCAATTTGTTACTGTGCTTTGGCAAGGTATTTGAAAAGGGGTATTTGTGGTTTCTTGTTAGAACAAGGATCTCCTTGTGTTTAGACAAAAACACAATCACCTATCCCCAAACAAAGTCCTTTTTGTTGTTTCACTGTTTCTTTACAAAGTAGAAAAAAACACTCAGCTGATTTGAAAATCCTCTCACACACTCTTCTTTTAGGACTTATAGAGGCTGCACAAAGTTTGGTTTTTCATAACACAAGAAGGAAGTCTTTAAAAATGACAAGCTTTCACCTTAAAAACATTTTTTCTTCTGAGTTTTAGCAGACAAGGTTTGCTCTCTTCTATTAACCTTGTTAGGACACTTTCCAACAATTTTAAACCCCTACCACTGTGTTTTCTGTCTTGTCATTAGTATATGGTTTATCACTTTGCTTGAAGGCAGTTTTAGGCCTTTTGAAACTGATACAAACACTCCACCTACCATTTCACTAACCCTTGGCATTCACAGCAACAAGAACCTTTAATTTTAGACCAAAACCCCACCCTCTTTAAAAATATTTGTCTCTTGGAAACATAGTAAGAGTACATCACCTCTTAAATTCAAAATTTTTCATGGAGTGAGAAGAATACCTTAAAAATGCTTAAGGGCCCTTTTTGATTGGTTGAGAAGCTCTCAAAAGAGTTTTTTGAAGGTTTTTAGGTGAGCGGCACATTCAGAAGCAAGAACTCCATGCAGTGAGGGGTTTTGGGTTGGCCTTCGGGCAGTTTTTGACTGGCGCTACAGGCGCGCCGCGCATCAATAGAAAGCCTTTGTATTTTCTCTCCGAGGCATGCCACGCAATTTTTCAAACGCACCGCACACTTTTGCAGCCCATTTTGGAGGCCTTCCTGGTGTTGGAATTGGGTGCGAGATGGCTAGTTGGAAAGATATTGAAGTATAATTTCCAGAACAACTTTAATTTTTTCATTTGGTGTCCATTTGGTTGTTCAAAATTTGATTTTTCCAACATTAGTCAAAACTGGTGAATCCTGGTGCAGAAATTCATAGTGTTGTTTGTAGGCCACTTTTGGAGGCCTTCCCAATGTCGGAATTGGGCCTGAGATGGCTCGTTGGAAAGCCATGGAAGTATAATTTCCAAATATACTTTATTTGTTTCATTTGGTGACCATTTCGTTGTTCAAAAAGTTACTGTCACAACACTGGTCAAAAATGGTGAATGCTGGTGCAGAAAAACATAGTGCTGTTTCCAGGCTACTTTTGGATGCCATCCTATTGTTGGAATTTGGCCCACGATGGCTCATTAAAAATATATGGAAGTCTAGTTTCCAAATATTCTTTATTTTTTTCATTTGATATCCATTTGTTTGTTCAAAAGTTTACTGTCCCAACACTGGTCAAAATGGTGAATCTTGGTGCAAAAATTCTCCCGTGACATATGTATTTTTTACATTTCTCCCAAAACATGATACCTGTGTAGAAACTGAAGGAGGTTTTTCTTCTCCAAACTATGGGGGACAAAAACCTCTCTCACTTTTGTAAATTTGATCTCGGTTTGGTCAGAAACGCCTTTTTAAAAAAACTTCCCGGGCGCTCCTTAACCTCTATCTTTTGCAACCTTTGTCATATTGAATGGAATGTTTCTTCAAAATCATATGGTAATTCATAGTTTGTGCTGTAGGAAGATTTTTTATTTTTAAAACTATATCAAAACCTCTGTTTCTAAATCAAGGAGATCATCACTTTTTTAAATCACTAATGTAACCCTTTGGAACCCTATTTCCATCTTGCTATGTGTCCACCAAGATTTTGTCCCCTTTTTTGAAGAAGCGAAAAAGGTCTTAAAGAGACTGTGCTTTTCTTTAGTTTTTTTTCAAGGGAGACTTACAAAGACAATATTTGCAGCCCTTCAATATTATCTTTAATGATTCAAGTTCCACAACAGTTATGTGCAGTCTTGACAAATATAGAGAGAAGCTTGCATATCGGTATAAGAACTTCAGATTGGAAAATAGATTTGCAGATATTGGGCTGGAGCTCCATACTATAAAGAATGTTTCCAATGAAAGACTTGGTAGATTTATCAATCAAATAGGTCCAAATTTCAAACCTCCTCCTCAGATTTTGTTCCTTCATTCTCTGTGGCTGACTGTAATCTCCATTTTCTGTGGATGACTGTGATCTCCATTATCCTTTGTAATGTGAACAACTGATTTTTAAGAATTAATTTTGGCTTCAACTTTAAATCTATCAGAGACGGGACCCAAAGTTGTACATTGAATCATGCACATCCTCAGATTTAGTTAGCACTATACTGACTGAGCTCACTATATTGGAATGTTTTTTCCACAACATTTGCACTCAAGTGACTAGGTATATTCCTTTCATCTGTTAACAATGCCTTTGTCGGAATTACTTCTACCTTGTTATCTGTAGGTTGATTTACGTGACATACAATAACTCTAAATACTTTTGTTTCACTTTCCTATACACCACTCTCATTATACTTATCAACAGTACCTGTGATCATAGAGTCATCAGCACAAAATGCATCTTCCTTCTTGTCATTGTATGCACTTGGAAAATCATTCCCCAATCCAGAAGGACTTTTTGTGGTGAAGTCCAATTGGTCCATCATATCTCTCTTTTGGATGGAAACTTCAGCACTTGCTGGTTTAGAAGCAGATGGTATAACCATTGAAGCAGCACGGTGCACATCTACAGCTGAAGAATACCATTATGATACATTTCCTTCTGCAATTTTCCTCCCAAAATCACCATGGGTGCTAAGGTCTGCAACTTGCAGAGGTGAATTAAAGTGCATGTTCTGAGTATCAGCACCCTGTGGATAGTATGTAGAGCTGATATATCAGCTGCAATAGGTTTCCTAATTAATTTCATGCTATTTTTATTACCATAGTCAACTTTAGTATAACAATGGATGTCAACTTCTCATCATCTTCAACTATTTTCGAAATACCATGCTCTAATCAGCAGAATAGCATGGTTTTACTTGCCCTTCTCTTCTGTATGCCTTAGGCTGTATTTTGGAGATGATTTCTTTGCTTTTATGAAGAAATCAATGTTTGACAACTTCATGAGCGCTCTTTAACCTCTGTTTTACTTCTATTAAACTGCATTTCTCCATAATGATCTTTGGAGGCCCTTGTAACCTAAAAATTAGCCCTGTGGGACCTCTTAGCATTTACCTAGGTTATAATACTTTGACAAACGTTGAAAAAAGTATTACAAACATACCCTTAACAGTAAACACCCATATGTCCTTTCAAACTCTGTCTTTCATCTTTTAATGGAGGAGCCCTTTAACTGTGAGTAAAACATGGCTTTATCATACTATCAACCTTTTCAATCAGCTGCTTCACTGTGTAAATATTTAGGGAGTTGACCCTCTGTTTCTCTGTGAAGAAGGCTATTCTTAAGTTTTCCAAACCAACTGCTTTTTCCCTATGTGAATTTTCTTGTGACATCTGTCTCTCTTAGCACTATGTATCCTTTGAATTTTTAGACAAGAAACATGGTTTTGATTATGAAAGTGCTCTTTGTCTATCTGTTTGGGAAAGGCACTTAGATAAATGGCAATGCTTTCTTTGAAACTGTGACCTATAACATTATCTGAAAAGGTTAAATGAAAATAGTCTTACTGCAGCCTTCGAAACCCTTAAGTATCCATTGTTTTTGAAGCAAGGAGACTCCTTTAAACCAAAATTCGCCTTACTGCTATTCATCAAGGAGGTGGTCTACAATTTTTGAAGTTATTTTAAAAACCTTGGCCCTTTGCTTTTAAATGAAGGAGGTCCTATTGATCCTGTTCCTAACCATCTACTCCTCATTTGAGGAGGTTATCAATACGTTCCCCAACCATCTGCTCTTTTACTGGAGGAGGTTATCAGCATGTTCCCAACCATCTGCTCTTGCTTGGAGGAGGTTTCTTATCATGATGTATTCTAACACTTGCTCTTTTGAAGGAGGTTAACATAGTCATGACATCTCATCCATTTGCTAAACTGTGTCATATTTCTTTGCCACACATGTATATGCTTGGTATATCATCATAGGTAATAAAGTGAAATCTTGACAATATTTTTTTGACTGTGTTTGCAGAGGTACATTGGATTTTCTCTTTGACTAGTGTTCTTATCCCAAGCCTGAGGTAGCATAAGAAGCAGCTGTCTTCTTATGTACTATGATGATATCCTTGGGAAAAATTATGCAGCATTACCTCCGAAGGACACACTGAAACACTGTAGATCATCCTTATATCAGTTTGTCTTTTGAAACAATGTACTCCTGCTTTATTTTCATTGCAGCTCTCCACCTGCTGATGGCAAATTTCTTCAACATGAGAGACTTATTTGGACTTGTCTCCCTGCTCTTGTCTGGCTATTGTTTGTCATCCAATTCGCACCCTGTAGAGATGCAAAAAATATGAATTTGAACCTTTGAAAGCTCCTTTAGTGTCTTATGGATATTTTTCCCAATCTTAAGCATATTCTTTTAGACTGTGCACATGCTCATCTCTTTCTGTATTAGATCTTTGTAGAACTTCTTCCGGACTAAGACAACAAGACCTCTTAGTGGCGCGACCTAGGGGTATATCAAGGTTTGTTTTTTGCAGACTAAGCGCTAATTCAGGCTGGTTGGTATTGAACAAAGAATTCTGGCTCAGGCTATTTTTGTCGAGGAAGGGATTATCTAAAGCGCCACTACCTAACTTGGGGGCAACTTTCATTGACTTTGATTGTGTTTGAAAAGAAGATAAAGGATAGGAAGAGAGACACTTTGTCAAATATTGGACAGTGAGTTTCATGAGAACCAAGGGGAAAATGATAGTAGACAAGCAAGACCAAGGCAACTATAGACAGGGATATTTTGCTGAAACAAGACATAAATTTGAAAACTAAAGATTGCTCTAATCATAGGCTGATAGGAAGGGCTAGGAAAGAAAAAAATTGTTTGGGAGTTTTCTAGATGACAAATTGACATATGGAGATCAGCTTCTAGAAAACTCAGCTAGGAATCTAGTCATCAACAACAGGTGAAAAATACTGATGACTAACAGTGGCTCCATTTGGGGAGGGCAGCTCCTTTTTAGGAGGTGTCCAGAACTGCAGATCTTTGGCTTATGAAGACCAGTGCCTTATCCATTGGCACAAATTTCATTCTTTTTTGATGCCATTTCTGAAAATTGACACTATTATTAGCCTCAAAAACATTTCTACCTACCCAGTTATATTTCCTAACATTTTTTCTTCCTTAGGTGCATTTTGGACCAACAACCTTTTGACATGATATTTTTCAGAATAGAAAATATCTATTTCTACACTTATATCTTCTAGGAGTTCAGATTAAACTGATGAACTCCTTTGTTTCTCTACTTATGCTAGATCGACTGTCAAGGTTAAGCTGTTTGAAAGGATTTTATTCTCTAATCTAAAACATGAAATTGAAAAATGACCAAATCAGGATTAGACAGTCTAATTTTTCATGTACTTGTGGCACGAAAGACAAGCTGCACACAAATATTATTTTGCATAAAATGAAATCTATAAAAACAAGGCTAGGATACACAATTTGTTTTTCATCCCTGCTTTCCTCTTTGGTTCTATTTTGAGCATGTGGAACCAATATCTTTTCCTAATCTACTCTCATTGATAAGTCAAGCTCACACAATGTTGACTATCTTTTCCTCTCACTAACTTATCATCAACTAAATTTAAAACATGTTCAGTTATGATTAGGCTAGATAACTGAACAAGACATTTGAACACTAGTAGCGGCATTTAGACTTGTGCGCTTTCCGAATGACTATTTTTTTAACATGGGGCTTTACCATTGCTTTTAGAAACTGCCCTTTTTTTCTACTTTTCACTGTTTTTGTATTTTCTATTTTTTCACTTTTTCTTCAAACAATCTAGAACTGAAAAGATGCTCACAAGGCTGAGCTTATTTTCCACTGCTGTCTATCTATCCTAATCTAATCTATACACAATAGAAATTTATTTGGTGAACTCTCTTTTCCAATGTAACCAGTCAAGTAGATGATTACATGGGTGACTTTGGTTTAGTTCTTTCATGATGCTGAAGTAATGAAAAGGCCACTTCCATTTGGCTTGTTTTCGGACAATAGTGCTTAAGTTTTTTCTCATTCTTGGTAGCAACTTGTTCATGATAGAACCCACTACTCCTTCAGATTTCTCAAGAAAAACAACAAATGGACCTTGGAATAATACCTGATCTAGAGGATTTGATATATAGGCTTCATTCAGGACTACTCTTTCTTCCACTTGGATATATTTGAGACTCTCCTGGTAAAGAAACTCTTCCCCTTGCTCATGATCACTTGAACTGTCAGACTCATCATGTATTGCAGTGTAGTTCTCTTGCCAAGATGATGTGTTTTGATAGGGTGGGCTGAAAACTGTGTGAAGGTCATCAATTTGATGGGCAGGGATACTCTTTGGCAACAAATCTTCTTGAGAAAGAAGAGCAACAACTTTCTTGTGATCGCCAATTTTCAAGCCTTCATTCCAAATTTTCTAAGCTTTCCTCATCACTGTCATAGCTGATATGTTTTGTTGGGTTACTTTCCTCAAGTTTATGAAACTGAGCTTCTTCCCAAAAATAAAAAACTGAGTATTCTGCAAATTTAGCTTCTATTTGGAAATCATCATCATTATCAACATATTGATCAAACCTTGAAAAAACATCATTATAATTAATGTCACCAATCATACATATTGGACTATCAGACTTTTTTTCTTTGAATTGATCTTTAAATATATTTACTAATATGTGATAGTTAAGATCAGAAGAAGAATCAAGAGAGGCTAATTGTATATTTATGAGTTGATCTATTTCCTCTTCAGTTAAAAATGGAGGCTTTTCATTTCTCTTCGGATATAACTACAATAATCCTCTTTCTCTTGGGAAATCTAATTTGAAGGATGAATGTCTTTTTAGGTTTCACCTATCAGAGATGATGAATCATCACTTATGCCTTTAGAGAGATCCTGTGGGTTCTCTTTCATTTCTTGCTTGTTTTCATCTTCCACCAATTCTTTGTGATGTTGAGGATAGTTAGCATGTAATTCATGAATTTTTTCTGATAGATTTTCAGGAGGCCAATTTGCTTTTATGAACTCAAATGACTCCCAGCATAAAGGTAGAGATCCTACAGGTTTAGATTTGTCTTCTATTTTAGATTTGAATTCATCCTCAATCAACTCTTCTTGATTTAGGTGAGAGTTAACTTGAGCAGGGTTTTCCTGAATAACTGTTAAGAGATCTTTAGGATGCAAATTTTCTTTCAAAGTCTAGACTGATTTAAAGCATAAGGGTAGAGAACCTAAATGTTTTGATTCTTTTTCCATTTCATAATATGTGATTTCAAAATGGTTGATAGTCTCTTTAGAGCATTCCTCTATGTTTTTATTTGCAACTTTCTCATTAGGCACATTTTGTTCATAACTCTTGTCTTGTAATAGTTGAGTGTGTTCATCCTGAGGAAGAAGTGTAGATTGGTTTCAATAAGCAGTGTTAACCTTAACTTTATGTTTTTCTCTTTTCCTGTCAAGTAGATGCTCTAGTTTACCGAACATACATACCATTTTTTCCAACTTTTCCTCTGAAGATATTATTCTCTCTTGATTTGCTTTGTCTTTATCTATTATTCTAAGCTGTGCCTCTCTATTTAGTATGTTGAATTCTACATCAACTTCTATCCTTTTCATTTCTTCTAGGGTCAAAGGATCTTTATTTATTATCCTGAAAACCATCTCTAGGTCAAAATAATCTGGGTAGTGCAAGAGAGCACATCCGAGGGGTGGCTTTATGTTAGCAGACATTGCATGGTATACTTTATTGAACCTGGCTGAAAATTTTTGTATTATCTCCCGTGGTTGTCTTTTTAACTGATTGTATTCCTTTATTATGAGAACCTTATTATGCATGACCACCCACCTATCTAGGAAGATTTGAGTGAACTGATGAAAATTGGTAATGCTTGCAGCTGGAAGGTCTTTAAACCAACTCTTAATTTTTCCTTGTAATGATAAGGAAAACATTCTAATGCGCACATCATCTTATTATATTTCATAAAGGTCAAGTAAATCCTCAAGATTTTGGACGTGCTCTTCAGCGGTGACTTTGGAGCTTTCTCCATCAATTCTAGGTAATTTATTTTGAAGATTTGCAGGGAGGGCTTGGAAGATGGGAGGTAAAACTAGAGGCTTGTATCTTTCTAGGACCTTTGTGGATATAGGTAGTGTAAAAAGAGATTTATGACTGTTTGAGGTTTTAGCCACAGTGGGAAAGGTAGAATGAGGCTCATGTTTTGCTAGGCTTTCCATTGGGGAATTTGGGGTAAGCACAGGTGTATAAGCCTATTCATGGTCTGAAATTTGAGGCTCAAATTTTCGAGGTTTGAGATCTTTCCAATGATCAATGTAGATCTCATTGGTGTATTCTTGATCATTCTCAAAGTAGAATAGAACATAGTTATAGATAAAGACAATAATTTCTTGAATCCAACTAAGTCTTGAGTGCTTTTTCTTTCTAGGATGACTATTCATGTTTTAGGTTCTTCCTCCAGTGGAGTCTTTAGGTCTATTGAGAGTTGTTGAGTCGCCAGGTGGATTTCGTTGAGATCTGTGGTCCACCACCAACAATATCAAAGATGCTTTCGGGAAAAAGTTTTCTAGAAAACTTTGAGATGAAGACTTGCAAGGAAGAGTGATTTACTTGGTTTCAACAGTTTGCTAGGCTGTTTGGACAAGCTAATGGTTCTATTTGCAAGTTTTTTTTCTATTTATCCTATGTTTAGGTGAGGTTTTCTGAATCACTAAGTTATAAATAGTTTGTCACCGATCACAGATTTTGCACTGCAAGTTTTAAGTTTTGGAAAGGATGAGTCGACAGAAAGGTATGGTTTATGAATTTTTTGGTTTTTTATGGAGTTTTTAGGCCTACTGGAGGCTAGTGGAATCACCAGGTGGAAATTGGTTGTTTTTGTAGAGATGTAGCTATGGTCCACCACCAATAACTAGGGAAAAACCAATCTGGGAATGTTCTGGGTTTTTCTAAGTTTTTATGTAGCCTATGAGAATTGGAAGAGTTTTCCTATAACTAAATCATCACTTTGATAAGATGGTGAAAAAGATAGCTTCTACTCTTCAAAAAACACTTAAGCTTTCTAAGTTTGATTGAGACTTTGGGAGTTACTAAGAAGTACTTAGATTGTCACTAACTCGGAAGGTCCCACCATGATCGCCACTATGTTAGTGAGCAGTGGGATAAGTCAATCAGATAGTATTTTAAAGGCTGCTGGAATGTTTAGGGAATCTAAGTTTTTTTATCACTTAGAGTCCCACCGTGATCGCCATTGTTAGTGTGGCGATGAGGTGGCTTAATCGGATAGTAGCCTAGAGTCTAGTAGTAAGGCCTACTGGAGGCTAGTGGAGTTGCCAGGTGGATTTTTAATTGTTTTGAGGTATATGTGTATGGTCCACCACCAGTATTGTCAAAAACCAATCTAAGGAAGTTTTTTGGGGTTTTTATGAGTTTTTATGCCATTCTATGGTTTATTAGAGTGTTCTAAACCTGATTCATCACTTTGCTAGGGTGGTGAAAACAAAAAGAGTTTACTCTAAATGATTCTATGGACTGCTTGCCTGTTTAAATTTTAAAGACTAATGAATCTACAAGAGTTTGCTAGACTGTTATGTACTCAGTTAGTCCCACCGTGATCGCCATTATGTTAGGGTCCCATGATTTGGCTGATTAGCAAGCCAAATGATAGTGTAACATCAAACAAATATTTGGAGCCCAAGGACCTAGCCTTCCTGGACTTAGAGAGGGCTCTCTCTATCTGTGTGTTCGCTTATTGTGTTCTGATTTTAGGCTAGTTATGAAGTAGGTTTTTGGGTTTTGGTTTTTAGGTTGTGAGGGATGAACTGATCAAGGACATAAGATAGGTAAAAATATTTCAGATCAACTAGGCTATGGGGTCGAAAAGGTCAAGAAATATTTCAGGTGGTGATACAAGGTTGTTGAAGGGTCGATTTAATTTGAGGTAAAATGGATCTTTGGAAAAAATGGAGTGAAATGGGCATTAACTATAAGCTGATCAATGCATAGAAATAAACATTCAAGCCATGCATAGAGATATATGACTCTCTAACTTTAGGAAATGGCTATCAGACTTTGGGGAAATACATTTAAGACAGACAAACAACTCAAATCACTATGTCATAATTCCTAAACATAGTACTTCAAGCTATTGGGCTCTTTGAAAACAAGATTGCATAGTTTTAGGAAAAGGGCAAGATTAGTACAAGACCTCTTTGGTTCAACAAATGACAATCTAATCAATCAAAGAGAGGTTTCATAGGTGGAGCTATGGCTAGCCATGAGTAAGTAGGGCATACCGTAAATCATACTTAGCATGCATAAAACCATAAATGAAACAAGAAAACAATATTCTTGAGTTATTAAAGAGCAATCAAGGATTCTTTAACATGAATAAGAATGAAGAAAACATGGAAGCTATAAAGAAACGGGAAATTTGAGGTGCCTCCAAGGGCATGTCTCAAACTTGTTCTCTACTGTCTTATAGCAAGCAAGAACATGGATTTATGAATGAAAACTAGGAAACAAAATAGAGAGAGAGACACTATACCATTCTACCAAGTCATGGAATCCAACAACAATCCTCTTTCATCATCCAAGAACATCCAAGAAACTATCCAAAATCATGAGACAAGTATTTCTTCCAAAGCTTATATGACCATATATTGCTTCTATTCATCAAGTTCAGCCTTGTTTACAATGAAATCCTTTGAAACATATAGGCCAAAGTGAGGAAAACCTCTTAGTGCAACTAGTAAGCTCATTGGCTCCTCAAAAATATCTAATTTTATCCTTGAAGCTTTGCAAAGCCCAAGGCACAAAATATCTACGAAAATATCTAAAAAATGCCAAAAAATGGAAAAATATTGACTTTTCCAAGCTGACAGAGTCTAAAAATGGCTAAACGCACATTTTGAAAAGCCAACACAGAGAACTGCATTTTTTTCAAACTACTCCAAAATTTTAGCAGCAGAAAGTTCCCTGTTTTACGGACAATCTTTGGAGGCCTTCCCGATGTTGAAATGAGACCCGTGATGGCTCGTTGGAAATATTTGGATGTATACTTTGTGAAAATGCTTGTTTTGTCCCAATATGATCACTGGAAGTCCCTCAAAAACTGATCTGTCTGTAAAAACCCAAAAAATAGACCTTGCTGATATGCGGGAGAGTGTTGAAAAAGTGACTGTTTTTCGCCATTTTGAGGGAGAAAATCATCTTCAATTGTTCTAAAAATCACTGAGTAGGTGCCCCTGAAATTATGGAATCTAATGACACCATTCTCATCCCTTGAGGATGCCTCGAACAGAAATGGTGATTGCCCATGTTTTTAAGAAAAAAGCCTAAAAATGACCAAAAATCAAAACTTGTTGAATTTTTCCCAATTTCAGTGAGCATGAACCTCAAGGGTTTTCAGAAACATGCGATGAAGTTGAGGCCAAAATTTGGAGCTTTGAGGTGTCTTTCTTCAATTTTGGTGTTGGGCAACTCGTTTGAGCAGTTTTGAGCTTTTCTTGGTTTTCTTCATTGTTGTTTGGCATTTTAGCTTTGGTGAAGAAGTCATGGTTCCTTGCCTAGGAGAGGCAGCTAGCACATGCTTTGGAGAATTCCCTCCATGCTCTATGTTTTGTGTTTTCTTGCCCTTATCATGGCTTTCTTGAGGGTTGTCTTGTCTATCCTTGTCACTGCTTTACTGCCCATCACTTTGCTCTTCATTATCACTGCTATGTTTAGACTCTTTGCCTTGTTCCTCATCATCACTAAAGTCATCTCTTCAGTATTGTGTTTGAGCCAAGAGGTCTTTAACAAGACATGTTTGTGGTTTTCTAAAGGGAAGTATCCTTGTGTTTTTGGCACCAAAAACCTGTTTCCTTCGATCATTGTTTTTATCCTTGCTTCAACCAAGAATTTTCTTTCAACACTCACGAGCAAGAAGATCTCTATAATTTTGAAAAAAAGCCCTATCTCCAATAAATTTCTCTCTCTGTGGTTTCAGATGATCAAATCAGCTTTGAAATCAATGTTTTAACACCCTTGCAAACTGATTTAAATACCTCAACCTATGTCTTCTTTTCTCTTAGAGACTAGGTGTGTTCTAAGTCATTTATAGCACAGGAAATATTTTCAAATTAGCTCCTAAAACCTCCTCCCTGGTACTGCATTATCCTTCACTATTCAAAGAAAAATTCCTTCCTTCAAACTTGCAAAGCCCTCATCATCTGTCACTGTTTTGAGTTTCTTCATGGCACTGCTCTTCATCACTGTGCTGCATATCATCAATGTGTTCTTCTTCACCTTGTTGCCCTGCCTCACTGTGCTCCTTTTCAATTGAAACAGGCTCAAACCTCTTGTGAAGGCCACTTCTACTATCTTGCCCGGGAGGCATCTTGTTTTGAATACTCTTGCTGATTGACAATTTTTTTTTGTCTCAAATGGTCCTTGAAATGACTTCTCAAGCGCACACCTTGTCCTTTTTATAAATCATTGTTTGTCCGTTTTGATGCCAAACAACAAGTATTTGTTAAATTAAAAGCAAACAATCAATTTGTTACTATGCTTGGGCAAGGTATTTGAAAAGGGGTATTTGTGGTTTCTTGTTAGAACAAGGATCTCCTTGTGTTTAGACAAAAACACAATCACCTATCCCCAAACAAAGTCCTTTTTGTTGTTTCATTGTTTCTTTACAAAGTAGACAAAAACACTCAGCTGATTTGAAAAGCCTCTCACACACTCTGCTTTTAGGACTTATAGAGGCTGCACAGAGTTTGCTTTTTCATAACACAAGAAGGAAGTCTTTAAAAATGAAAAGCTTTCACCTTACAAAAAAAATTTCTTCTGAGTTTTAGCAAACAAGGTTTGCTCTCTTCTATTAACCCTGTTAGGACACTTTCCAGCAATTTGAAACCCCTACCACTGTGTTTTATGTCTTTTCATTAGTATATGGTTTATCACTTTTCTTGAAGGCAGTTTTAGGCCTTTTGAAACTGATACAAACACTCCACCTACCACTGCACTAACCCTTGGTATTCACAGCAACAATACACTCTAATTTTAGACCAAAACCCCACCCTCTTTAACAATATTTGTCTCTTGGAAACACAGTAAGAGTACATCACCTCTTAAATTCAAAATTTGTCATGGAGTGAGAAGAATACTTTAAAAATTCTTAAGGGCCCTTTTTGATTGGTTGAGCAGCTCTCAAAAGAGTTTTTTGAAGGTTTTTAGGTGAGAGGCACGTTCAGAAGCAAGAACCCCGCGCAGTGAAGGGTGTTGGGTTTGCCTTCGGGCATTTTGTGACCGGCGCTACAGGCGCGCCGCGCATCAATAGAAAGCCTTTGTATTTTCTCTCCCAGGCGAGCCGCGCAATTTTTCAAACACGCATCGCACTTTTGCAGCCCATTTTGGAGGCCTTCCCGGTGTCGGAATTGGGCGAGAGATGGCTCGTTGGAAAGATATTGAAGTATTCTTTGCAGAAAAACTTGATTTTTTTCATTTTGTGTCCATTTTGTTGTTCAAAAATTGATTTTCCCAACATTGTTCAAAACTGGTGAATCCTGGTGCAGAAATTCATAGTGTTGTTTTTAGGCCACTTTTGGATGCCTTCCTGGTGTCGGAATTGGGCCTGAGATGGCTCGTTGGAAATCCATGGAAGTATAATTTCCAAATATACTTGATTTGTTTCATTTGGTGTCTATTTTCTTGTTCAAAAATTCACTGTACCAACACTGGTAAAAAATGGTGAATGCTGGTGCAGAAAAACATAGTGTTGTTTGCAGGCTACTTTTGGATGCCTTCCTGTTGTCGGAATTTGGCCCGATATGGCTCGTTCGAAAAATATGGAAGTATAATTTTCAAATATTCTTTATTTTTTTCATTTAGTATCCATTTGGTTGTTCAAAATTGGACTATCCCAACACTGGGAAAAATGGTGAATCCTGGTGCAGAAATTCTCCCGTGACATCTGTATTTTTTACATTTCTCACAAACCATGATACCTGTGTATAAAATGAAGGAGGTTTTTCTTCTTCAACCTATGAGGGACAAAAAACGCTCTCACTTTTGTAAATTTCATCTCTTTTTGGTCAGAAACACATTTTGAAACAAACTTCCCGGGCGCTCCTTAACCTCTATCTTTTGCAACCTTTGTCATATTGAATGGAATGTTTCTTCAAAATCATATGGTAATTCATAGTTTGTTCTGTAGGAAATTTTTTTATTTTTAAAACTATGATCAAAACCTCTGTTTCTGAATCAAGGAGATCATCACTTTTTTAAACCACTAATGTAACCCTTTGGAACCCTAATGCCATCTTGCTATGTGTCCACCAAGATGTTGTCCCCTTTTTTGAAGAAGCAAAAAAGGTCTTAAAGAGACTGTGCTTTTCTTTAGTTTGTTTTCAAGGGAGACTTACAAAGACACTATTTGCAGCCCTTCAATATCAGCTTTAATGATTCAAGTTCCACAACAGTTATGTGCAATCTTGACAAATATAGAGAGAAGCTTGCATATTGGTATAAGAACTTCATATTGGAAAATAGATTTGCAGATATTGGGCTAGAGATCCATACTGTAAAGCATGTTTCCAATGAAAGACTTGGTAGATTTATCAATCAAATAGGTCCAAAGTTCAAACCTCCTCCTCAGATTTTGTTCCTTCATTCTCTGTGGCTGACTGTAATCTCCATTTTCTGTGGATGACTGTGATCTCCATTATCCTCTGTAATGTGAAAAACTGATTTTTCAGAATTAATTTTGGCTTCAACTTTAAATATATCAGAGACAGGACCCAAAATTGTACATTGGATCATGCACATCCTCAGATTTAGTTAGCACTTTACTGACTGATCTCACTATATTGGAATGTTTTTCCACAACATTTGCACTCAAGTGACTAGCTATATTCCTTTCATCTGTTAACAATGCCTTTGTCAGACTTACTTCTGCCTTGTTATCTATAGGTTGATTTACGTGACATAAAACAACTCTAAAGACTTTTGTTTCACTTTCCTATACACCACTCTCATTATACTTATAACCAGTACTTGTGATCATAGAGTCATCAGCACAAAATGCATCTTCCTTCTTGTGATTGTATGCACTTGGAAAATCATCCCCCAATTCAGAAGGACTTTTTGTGGTGAAGTCCAATTGGTCCATCATTTCTCTCTTTTGGATGGCAACTTCAGCGCTTGCTGGTTTAGAAGCAAATGGTATAACCATTGAAGTAGCACGGTGCACATCTACAGTTGAATAATACCGCTCTGATACATTGCCTTCTGCAATTTTCCTCCCAAAATCACCATGGGTGCTAAGGTCTGCAACTTGTAGAGGTGAATTAAAGTGCATGTTCTGAGTATCAGCACCCTGTGGATGGTATGTAGAGCTGATATATCAGCTGCAATAGGTTTCCTAATTAAATTCATGCTATTTTTATTACCATAGTCAACTTTAGTATAACAATGGATGTCAACTTCTCATCATCTTCAACTATTTTCGAAATTCCATGCTCTAATCAGCAGAATAGCATGGTTTTACTTTCCCTTCTCTTCTATATACCTTAGGCTATATTTTGGAGATGATTTCTTTTCTTTTATGAAGAAAGCAATGTTTGACAACTTCATGAGTGCTCTTTAACCTCTGTTTTACTTCTCTTAAACTGCATTTCTCCATAATGATCTTTGGAGGCCCTTGTAACCTAAAAATTAGCCCTGTGGGACCTCTTAGCATTTACCTAGGTTATAATACTTTGACAAACTTTCACAAAAGTATTACGAACATAACCTTAACAGTAAACACCCATATGTCCTTTCAAACTCTGTCTTTCATATTTTAATGGAGGAGCCCTTTAACTGTGAGTAAAACATGGTTTTATCATACTTTCAACCCTTTGAATCAGCTGGTTCACTGTGTAAATCTTTAGGGAGCTGACCCTCTATTTCTCTGTGAAGAAGGCTATTCTTAAGTTTGCCAAACCAACTGCTTTTTCCCTATGTGACTTTTTTTGTGACATCTGTCTCTCTTAGCATTGTGTATCCTTTGAATATTTAGACAAGAAACATGGTTTTTATTATGAAAGTGCTCTTTGTCTATCTGCTTTGGAAAGGCACTTGGATAAATGGAAATGCTTTCTTTGAAACTGTGACCTATAACATTATTTGAAAAGGTTAAATGAAAACAGTCTTACTGCAGCCTTCGAAACCCTTAAGTATCCATTGTTTTGGAAGCAAGGAGGCTCCTTTAAACCAAAATTTTCCTTACTGTTGTTCATCAAGGAGGTGGTCTACAATTTCTGAAGTTATTTTAAACACCTTGGCCCTTTGCTTTTAAATGAAGGAGGTCCTATTGATCCTATTCCTAACCATCTGATCTTCATTGGAGGAGGTTATCAATATGTTTCCCAACCATCTGCTCTTTTACTGGATGAGGTTATCAGCATTTTCCCAACCATCTGCTCTTTCTTGGAGGAGGTTTCTTATCATGATGTCTTTTAACACTTGCTCTTTTGAAGGAGGTTAACATAGTCATGACATCTCATCCATTTTCTAAACTGTGTCATCTTTCTTTTCCACACATGTCTCTACTTGGTATATCAGAATAGGTAATAAAGTGAAATCTTGACAAAAAAAAATTTACTGTGTTTGCAAAGGTACATTGGATTTGCTCTTTGACTAGTGTTCTTATCCTAGGCTTGAGGCAGCATAAGAAGCAGCTGCCTTCTTATGTACTATGATGATATCCTTGGGAAAAATTATGCATCATTATGTCTGAAGGACACACTAAAACACTGCAGATCATCCTTATATCAGTTTGGCTTTTGAAACAATGTACTCCTGCTTTATTTTCATTGCAGCTCTCCACCTGCTGATGGAAAATTTATTCAACATTAGAGACTTATTTTGACTTGTTTCCCTGCTCTTGTCTGGCTATTATTTGTCATCCAATTCGCACCCTGCAGAGATGGAAAAAATATGACTTTGAACCTTTGAAAGCTCCTTTGGTGTCTTATGGAGATTTTGCCTAATCTTAAGCATATTCTTTTAGACTGTGCACATGCTCATCTCGTTCTGTATTAGATCTTTGTAGAATTTCTTTCGGACTGAGACAACAAGACCTCTTAGTGGCGCGACCTAGGGGTATATCAAGGTTTTTTTTTTGCAGATTAAGCGCTAATTTAGGCTGGTTGGTATTGAACACAGAAATCTAGCTCAGGCTATTTTTTTCGAGGAAGGGATTCTCTAAAGCACCACTACCTAACTTAGGGGAAAATTTCATTGAATCTGATTGTGTTTGACAAGAAGATCAAGGATAGGAAGGGAGACACTTTGTCAAATATTGGACAGTGAGTTTCATGAGAACCAAGGGGAAAATGATAGTAGATAAGCAAGACCAAGACAGCTATAGACAGGGATGTTTTGCTGAAACAAGACATGAATTTGAAAACTGAAGATTGCTCTGATCATAGGCTGACAGAAAGGGCTAGGAAAGAAAAAATTTGTTTGGGGGTTTTCTAGATGACAAATTGACATATGGAGATCAGCTTCTAGAAAACTCAGCTAGGAATCTAGTCATCAAAAATAGGTGAAAAATACTGATGACTAACAGGTTGAAATGGGTATGCCACTATGAGAACTAGAACATTACCCATTTCATTAACAAACCTTACCCATTTCATTACCCATTTAACAAACATTACCCATTTCATTAACAGCATTGTCCACCCATTTATTAACATGATCCACTTAACAACATTCCTATATATCTCATTCATAGATTAAGAAAATATAATCACTTTTGGAATTGGTTGAAATGGGTAACCCACTATGAGAACTAGAACATTACCCATTTCATTAACTAACCTTACCCATTTAACAAACATTACCCATTTCATTAACATCAATGTCCACCCATTTATTAACATGATCCACTTAACAACATTCCTATATATCTCATTCATAGATTAAGAAAATATAATCACTTTTGGAATTGGTTGAAATGGGTAACCCACTACGAGAACTAGAACATTACCCATTTCATTACCCATATATCACAACGAATTCATATTCTCATATCGATCACCCTCAAGTGAAAAGAAATTATGAATAATCCTACAAATTTATAAGCCCTTTTCCTGTTGATTACAATGGGGAAAACCATAGATCTGTTGATGGTATAAGGTTAAAATCCCAAAATTGAAATTATAACAGTTCATAGGATGTGATGTGGGTCTGACCGGTTCTTGACCACCTTCATCACTTTTTCTCCACGTGGTTGGGACCGGTCCTTATGGAGGTCCACGTCAGGTGCGGATGTCTTACACCGCTCCTACGTGCTCCAAAGTGCCTTTTGTTTAACACCACCTCAACAACTGCTATATTTGTGAATGTTTTATGCTATTTTTCATTTCATAGGAAGCCTTGCATACTGTGTTTCTGAGGACGGTGTTTGACTGTGTTTCTGAGGACATCTGTTTGACGGTGTTTTCTTTTCCTTTCATTTGACGGTGTTTGCTTTTCCTTTTGTCTGGGAAACTGTAGAAGCTCTCATAAGCAGGTAAATATTTATTCTCTAAGGTTTTGATCAAGAATACTAGATTAATATTTAATGAATAGTCTACCTTGCAATGGCTTATGTAGATTAAGTTCAAGAATAGTTAATGAATAGTTAATGATGAGTCTACCTTGCAATGATAAATTGATCCTACAATGCGACAAACTTGATCTGTATTTTTGGATCTTGTATGAAGGTGTTGATCCTATTCTAAGCTAAAGCTTGCAGTGGGCTTTTCTATTCTTAAGCTGCAAAAAAAACCCCAAATTCAATACCGTTTTAGTTAGAAAAATCCTCTGCAATGAAACAATTTAAAAAACACTCTATAGTATCTAGAAGTATCCTATCGTCGGCCTCTCTTTGTTCGGTTGTATATCGTTCCCATCCATTTCATTGTTCACATGTGTTGTAGGAAGCAGTGGATAATATACTTCCCCATTTCCTCTGGGCGTGATCCAGATCTTGGGGGGAGGCCCCCAAGATCTAAAAAAAAATGAAATGGATGTGACCATATCTGAAAAATTAGAATGCTAGAAAAAAGAGAGAACACAAAGAAAAGAAAACCACAAAGAAACTTGTTTTATTAAAACATAGAATAACTGTAGAAGCTACATTGTGGCAGACAATCTATCCTTTTACAAACTGAGGCTTGTTATTTATAGCCTTTTTTGAGTTACAATACCATGTGTAGATACCATAGGCCAATACCATGGGTAGATACCACTTACAATACCATGGGTGGATACATACCATGGGTCACTTACAATACCATGGGCGAATAAATATCATGGGTGGATGAATACCATGGGTTGATGCTATTTACAATATCATAGGTAAATTCCATGGGTGGATGGATAACATGGGTAGATGAATACCATGGGTTGATGCCATTTTCCATTCAGATCATTCCTCCCTCCTTAAGAAGCAATGGTCCCCATTGCGTGAAGTTCCCTCCTAAGAAGCCTTTGTTGAATATGAAGAGCCACTTAAGAGAAGGGTTTTGTGTAGTTAGCCCATAACCATGATGAACAAAGATCCGAGGATAGAGATACCCTGTAATGCTTGTGACCAACTGTGATATTGATAGTGTGTGGCCTAGAAAATGGATTTCGATGAAGTGTGGGTTTGTGGATGAACCAAAACCATGAAAAATGAAGATCCGAGGATAGAGATACCCTGTAATGCTTGTGACCAACTATGTGACTAACAGTGTGCGGCCTAGCAAATGGACTTCGATGAAAATGATTTTGTGCGGTTGACCCATAACTGTGATGCTGATTGTTGATGAAGTAGCAGGTGCCTACATAGCTTGGGGTGGGAGGGCACGTCTCCAAAAAACCCAAGCCAAATTTTTCTATGTTGAAACTGATGAATGTGAAGCAGGTGCCTACTAAAGCGGGGTGGGAGGGCACGTCTCCAAATGGAACCCGTTCTAAATGCTGCTCCAGATTTAAAATGAGCATAAATCGGTCAATATAACTCAGAATATTCATTATAACCTATTTTTGGAAATGGAATGATCATTTTTAATCTTCCTATGTGTTTGAAGCCACTATCTGGAGAATCTTGACTCTCAGATTCGCGTTGGAACTGTCTCGCCGTCACAAAATTTCGGAAAAAAATAGTTGATTTTAAAACAACGATAACTCCCACATCTGGACTCCGATTCGACCAATTCTATTTTTGAACTTGGATTATTTTTCAAGAGGAGCTTAGATCTATATCCATTCTTTTAAAATTTTTCATTTAAAATTGTGAAAATGATAGGAGAGCCGACGTCCATGAATTGTCGTCAAAAAAAATGCTTCAACATTGCAGATTTTGAATTAGCGATATCTCCCTCATCTGAACTCCAATTTGGCTGATTTTTTTTTTGAATTTGAGTATTGTTTCACAAGTAATCCAGATCTAGTCTTTTTTTTGTAAATTTTTCACCAAAAGTTTCATATCTGATCTGAAAACTCGCCGCCCAAGAAATTCATGGAGTTTGTTGAAGATTGCTACCAAAAATTGACACTGAAATATGCTTCAAACCCTCATTCCCATGGATTCGTAACCTGAATCTGATACCACTGATCCAGATATTGGGGGGAGGCCCCCAATATATATAAAAAAATGAAATGGATGTGACCATATCTGCAAATTTATAATGCTAGAAAAAAGAGAGAACACAAAGAAAATAAAACCATAAAGAAACTTGTTTTATTAAAACAGAGAATAACTGTAGAAGCTACATTGTGGCGGACAATCTGTCCTTTTACAAACTGAGGCTTGTTATTTATAGCCTTTTTTGAGTTACAATACCAAGTGTAGATACCATAGGCCAATACCATGGGTAGATACCACTTACAATACCATGGGCAGATCCCATGTGTGGATGAATACCATGGGTGGATACATACCATTGGTCACTTACAATACCATGGGCGAATAAATATCATGGGTGGATGAATACCATGGGTTGATGCTATTTACAATATCATGGGTAAATTCCATGGGTGGATGGATAACATGGGTAGATGAATACCATGGGTTGATGCCATTTTCCATTCAGATCAGGGCGATGATTCATAAATCCCTTTCAAATGAATAGAAATGCACTGTTTTTTCCATAGAGTGAAAATGAACTAGTGAGTGAATGTGGCCACTCACCTAAATCCAATAATCTTACACGAAAAATTAATAGTACAATGGGAGTAATTTATTTAATTAATAGTACAGGAATAACAAGTTGTTAATACATAGATAATATACCCCAAAATGTTTGAACCACTAACCTGTTGTTTTCTTAAAAAATCGCATTTAGTAGGATGCCTTAGCAATTATCATTATGGTTTATACTTGGCTTGGTCAAAGTGGGGTGAGGGATGGGAAAAGTCCATTAAGTAGTATCTAAGATTAAGTTCAAGAATAGTTAATGAATAGTTAATGATGAGTCTGCCTTCCAATGATAAATTGATCCTACAATGCAACGAACTTAATATGTATTTTGGGCTCTTGTATGAATGTGTTGATCCTATTCTAAGCTAAAGCTTGCAGTGGTAAAAATTCCAGTAGCTAGAGCACTCTATCTATTGCAATAAAAAATATCTTTGTGTATAATCTAAGCATCTCAAGATTCTGGCCCTTACTCTAGAATGATCCGGGTCATATTTACTAATTCGGTTATATACATATACTACCTTAACTAAGTCACAACTACATCGTATCCATACTTTAATCTGTAGATTTACAGTCTTACCTCATTGAAGACGACAACTGGACATTAAAGACCACACCAGATTCATATTTACTCTATAAATTTATAGTCTTTCCTCATTGAATACTAGAACTGGACATACAAACTCTAGTTCCACTGAAATTTCACTTAGGATAAAGTTCATCAAAAGTTGGTTAAAAGGTAGTTCATGTCATGGTATTAATTTATTAATATAACTGTGCATATGAGGGCCAGGGCCTAATTTGAAAAACTCCCTTATACCATTATAACAAAATTTCTATTAAAAATAACACAAGTTCATGCTATAAAAGAGAGTATATGAACGCTTCCTAGATAGGATAGGCTGTTATGTTTCAAATAAATAAATTGTGCACAAACATTACACCTAGGTGCACACGACCAGTAAAACTCCTGGCTATGGAATAAAAGAAATTCATTAACAAAATTACTTCGAGTTGCCCTGAAAAGGAACAGGGATACAACATTTTCAATAGAAGAAATTAAGTAAAGCATAATAATGTAGGTGCTGTGCCTCAACATATACAATATGTTTACTGCAGATTACCTAAATCAGCAATACTAATTCCACAAAACAAGCGAAAGACAAAATACAGTTACATATCCAAGAAGAGCATTCATAATGGCTTGAGCTAGAACATCAAGGGAACCGAGAGATTTCGAACAACATGCCAATGCACAAAAGCATAATATACTATTTAAAATTTAATTAAAGGATATAAACTTATTGTGATAAAAACAGAGGAATCACAGTAAGATAACTATGGGTGTAATATGAGCATTACTACAGTGAAACTCCAAAATGGATGATAGGGCAACATATTCATGTATTATACTATCTAAAATATAACAATAAGATAATTACAAAAACATGCTACTGCTAATTGCCAAAACATAACCAAGAATCTCATGTACAAGGAATGTCTAGAAACATAGAATTCAATTCCTCGGCCAAAATCCAGGGCATGGAAGTTTGGAGTAACATAGGAACATTGACATGACCTTGACAGTGTGTTGTTGATAGTGATCTTACATGGAAGTGATGATATAATATTGTAGTGAACTAGTTGCATGATGGTGACACCCCCACTAAATTATAGATTATAAGTAAACCTAGTAGTAACCCTTGATGGAAGTGAATATAAGAACTCTTGGATTGACAATATTAGTGGCTTGTTGAACCTTATGACAATGAACTTTGCAATATAACCTGTGATATCTCTCTCTATTGATTAAACAAATTTTTTGCAACATGGTCAATGTTCATTTGCTAGTAGATTGGAAACTCTATGTGATTAGAATGACATTGGCAGTGAGCTTTGTGATATGCAAGTCACCTTGATATAGTTCAATAACCCTTTAAACTTGATAGCAATGATCATGCATAATGATAGTGAATGGCAGTGAATTTTCTTATATGACATAAGGAAAGTAACAGATAGACACATGGCTTATGTAGATCGCAATTGAATTAATGTATTTGATTGAGATAACATGTGAGAATTCTTGGTGATGGTTCCTTTTTTTACCATTTGATAGGAAGATCTGCATACTGTGTTTCTAAGGGCTTCTCCTTTTTGTCACCATCTTGTTTGTCTAGGAAACAACAGCAGCTCTCATAAGGAGGTGAATATTTATTCTCTAAGATTTTGGATATCAATACATGGGTGTGACAGGTTTGGTCTAAAATTTTGTAGGTTACATTTGTTAACCTTGATAAAGTTTTGATACCAGTCTTAATGCTTTGCTTTTGTTTAGCTCTTGATAACTTCTATGGTAGATTGCAATTGAATTAATGTATTTGATTGAGATAACATGTGAGAATTATTCGTGATGGTTCCTTTGTTTATCATTTAATATGAAGAGATGCATACTGTGTTTCTGAGGGCTTCTCCTTTTGGTCACCATCTTGTTTGTCTGGGAAACTGCAGCAGCTCTCAGAAGCAGGTGAATATTTATTCTCTAAGGTTTTGGATATCAATACATGGGTGTGACAGGTTTGGTCTAAAAGTTTGTAGGTCACATTTGTTAACCTTGATAATGTTTTGATAGTAGTATTAATGCTATGCTTTTTTTTAGGTCTTGATAACTTCTATGGTAGATTGCAATTGAATTAATGTATTTGATTGAGATAACATGTGAGAAAATGGCATCAACATTGAGATATGGTAAATGGCATCAACAGAGGACCTATAACACAACCTACTCATTTATGTCATAACTAATTATAATCATGGCTAGGGGTGTGTGATGGGACGTTATACCACCCCTCTCCACCCCTTATACTCTCAATATCCATGAATTCCTAAAATTGCTCCACATGCCACAACACACACTTATTTCTATCCATTAAATCCATGTGTTGTGTGCTTCTTACCTCACCTTATTCTCAACCTAAAACCCCATACAAAGCCTTTGTATCCAATTTCTAAAGTATAAGATAATTTTTTCAAAGCAGGGATGGGAATACTTCTATCCCTATCCATACATTAAGCATATTTCTTTTGGACACCCCTTCATTGGCCAACCAATCTAACAAAGAGTTACCCGTTGCTTTTATATGGGAGGGGATTATGACCTATATTTTCTATGTCAATTCTACTTTCATAGACCGATTTTGACTCATTTACTTGATATATTTTGTTGGGCTAAAACCATAAATGATTTTTTCCATAGTTATTACGAGAAGTAGAAGTCATATAACTCTCTAGAGTGCCCCTTTTGAAAGGAATTTGATATGCATTTGTAAATTGCGAAAACTATCATTGCACTGGTATTTTTTAATCAAAAATTACTATTTGGATCAAAATTTTTGTGTAACCAGCTCCAAAAATAGAAGAAAATAGATATCAATGCCTTAGAAATAAGGCACTTCGAGGGGGCAACCTCCAATGCATTACATAAATGAACAGTTCTTGGATGATCCAATTTACAAAACCTCCTTGCTATATATAGGAGTCCATGGGGCCATAATGTAATCCTAGTGGGGCCACAATGTAATCCTAGCCGACCTAACAATAATAATTTAAGGGCACAATAATAACAATATGGGGGTTACAAGGGTACAATAATAACAATAAGGGGGTTACACTAACAATAATAAGGGACTATACTACTAATATAGGGACCTAACATGCCCCTCTCCTTCAAAAAAGTGTTGTCCTCAACGCTTGAGTAGCTCTGGGTGCTTCTGTATAAAATTCTCATCCTCCCATGTAGAATCTTCAGTGGGTAAGTTCTTCCACTTGATGAGATACTCTGAAATTGATCGATTCGTAGTTGTCGAGTTCTTGTTTCTGTGACCGCTTCGGGTTCCAATATGATTTTTCCTTCCTCATCAAGTTCTGGTAATATTGTTTGAACTGGAATATTTTCACCGATAACCTTCTTTAAGCATGAAACATGGAAAATTGGATGTACTCGCGAAGAAGCAGGAAGCTCCAATTTGTATGCCATAGTACCAATCTTTTGCAACACCTTGTAAGGACCATAGTACTTTGGCGATAATTTATTATCCTTCTTTTCTTTCTTGAGGGACATTTGTTTGTATGGTTGTAGCTGTAAAAATACCCAATCTCCTACATCAAAACTTCTCTCGCTGCGATGTTGATCTGCCTGTTGTTTCATTCAATTTTGTGCCAAATTCAGGTTATCCTTTAAGAGTTGGAGAACTTCTTGCTGATGCTCGATGTGATCCTCCACTACTTCAACCTTCGAATTTTCCCTTAAAGATGATGTGATGGATGGTGGATGATATCCATAAAGTGCCATAAATGGGGTCATTTTTGCTGCAGTATGGAAGGAAGTGTTATACCACCATTCAGAAAGAGGTAACCACTTGACCCATTGTGTTTGTTTATCAGATATAAAAAAACGAAGATATCCTCCCAAAAATTTATTTACTATCTCAGTTTGACCATCATATTGAGGATGATAAGATGATCTATGAGCTAATTGAGTACCCAAACAAGAAAATAACTCCGTCCAAAAATTTCCAGTAAAAATGGGATCTCTGTCGCTCACAATAACCCTTGGGCTTCCATGTAGCTTTTGAATTCTGTCCATAAATGTAGTAGCAACTGTACTTGCTTTAAATGGATCAGATAATGCACAAAAGTGTGCATACTTGGTAAGTCTATCAACTACCACCATGATGACACTCTTTCCTTCGGACTTAGGTAAACCTGTGATAAAATCCATTGAAATCTCCTCCCAACGTTGACTCGGAATGGATAAAGGTTGTAGAAGTCCCGAGGTCTTAATTTTTTCCACTTTATTCTGCTGGCAAACCAAACATTCCGCCACAAACTTTCGAATATCAGATTTAAGGCCATCCCAAAAAAATTCTTTCTTCACCCTGTGGTAAGTTTTTAAAAATCCTGAGTGTCCTCCTAAAGGAGAAGTGTGCAATTCAGAAGAATCTTTTGTTTTAGTTGGGAATTCTTACAAAGATATAAGCGATCTTTGTACCATAAGGAATCATTTTTCCAACTAAATGTATCAGATGTAATAGGATCTTGCTGCAACTTTTGAATGAGTTTCCATACATCTTTGTCCTTCTTCCATTCATCTCTTGCTTTGGTTATCCAATCTGGTTGGATAATAGAAATGGCACAAAGCAATGCTTCCACCTCTTCATTATTTCTTGAGAGTGCATCTGCAACAACATTAAGCTTTCCTTTTTTTGTAGATTATTTCAAAGTCATAACCCAACATCTTTGTGACCCATTTTTGCTGCTCTTCTGACAATAATCTTTGTTCCAAAAAGTGTTTAATACTATCATGATCAATTTTTACGTTGAAGTGTCTTCCCATTAGGTAAGTTCGCCATTTCTTTAGTGCATGCAATATTGCTAACATTTCCTTCTCATAAATAGGTTTCTGTAAATACTTTCCTTTGATTGGACGACTTTCAAAAGCAATGGGTCTTCCTTCCTGCATTAAAACAACACCAATTCCATTTCCTGAGGCATCACATTCCACGATAAAGGTTTTTGTGAAGTCTGGCGTAGCTAAGACCGGTGCTAGGCACATTGCCTCTTTAAGATGTTCAAAGGCCTTAGTTGCTTCAGGAGTCCATGAAAATGTATCTTTCTTCAATAATGTTGTTAGAGGTGCTGCTATTCTCCCATAATTCTTAACAAACTTGCGATAATACCCTATTAACCAGAGAAATCCTCGCAACTTCTTTATGGTTGTGGGGACTTTCCATTCCTTAATGGATTTAATTTTGTTAGGGTCTACTTTAACACCCTCGTGAGATACAATATGACCCAGATATTCCACCTCTTGTACTCCAAAGAAACATTTGGATTTTTTTGAATATAATTGTTTCTCCTGCAATAGTTTGAGCACCCTGTCAACATGTTCAACATGATCCTTCCAAGACCTGCTGTAGATTAGTATATCATCAAAAAATACTAGCACGAATTTTCTAAGGAAGGGTTTGAAAATGGAATTCATCAACCCTTGAAATGTAGAAGGTGCATTGGTAAGGCCAAAGGCATGACCAAAAATTCATAATGACCCTCATGAGTTCGAAATGTTGTTTTTGGAATATCTTCAGTCTTCATTCTAATTTGATGATATCCTGAACGAAGATCCAACTTGGTAAGATAAATTGCTCCATGTAATTCATCCAATAATTCATCAATCACAGGAATGGGAAATTTGTCTTTAATGGTGAGCTTATTGAGCTCCCTATAATTCGGACACATTTTCCATGATCCATCCTTCTTGTGTACCAATACTACAGGAGCAGAGAAAGAACTTTGACTAGGTTGAATTATACCCACCTCTAACATTTCTGCAATCATACGTTCAATTTCGCTCTTTTGGAAGTAAAGATATATATAAGGCCTGATGTTTGGAGGAACACTTCCTGGAATCAAATGAATAGCATGATCATGATCACGAATAGGTGGGAGTCCTTCGGGAGTTTCAAACACCTTGGAATGATTTTCCGAGACTTGTTGGAGATCTACAGAAATAGATGATTTTGATGTCAGAACTTCTAGTGAGAATAATTGTGCAATTACGCCTCGTTGTTCTTTCTTTAGAAGCTTTGTCTTGACATTAGAGCTTATTATCCTTCCCAGCTTCCCTTCAATGCCCCGTAATTCAACTTCCTTTCCTTCTGAAAAAAAATTCAAGAAAAGTTCTTGAAGATTAAAAGCTACCGTCCCCAAAGATTGTAACCATTGTACTCCTAGTACAACATCAACACCTCCCATAGGAATGGAAAGCATTGGACTAGTCAATACATGTTCCCCCATGGTTAGCTTGATATTATGGCATTTTCCAGAGAAATTTATAGTTCCTCCATTTGCAACCATCACTTGACATTCTGGTGCTGGGTATAGGAAACAATTTAATTCCTTGGCTACCTTGCAATGAATAAAATTATGGGTGCTACCTGAATCAATCAACACTATTACCTTTCTCTTCTTGATTTGTCCTTTTATCTTGAGAGTTTGAGGAGTGGTAATTCCTGCCAGTGCATTACACGATATGGTTGGATTCATTTCTTCCTCTTCTAGGGATGGTTCCTGGTGTATATCCTCTTCTTGTTCATTTTCTTCTTCCTCTTCACAATCGATGTAAAATAATTTCTTCTCAGCACACTTATGACCTTTAGTGTATTTCCTATCACAACTATAGCAAAGCCCTTTTGCTCTGTTTTCTTCCAATTTTTGTGGTGTCAACCTTGTAGGTTGTGGAAATCTAGGCGTAGCCACACTTCCTTCTTTATAGAATTGAGTGGTAGGCTTCCTTGTTGCCATAATTTTACATTCAACTTTTCTTGCCAACCTGAATACCTTCTCCAATGAATCAGGTTCCAGAACGCGAACTTCATGTTGAATGTTATCCTTTAAAGTGCCTATGAAGAGATCAATCCTGTGTTCCTCTGGAATATCGGTTACCCTTATATTCAATTTTTGGAAGTCCTCAATGTGCTGCCCCACTAAACCCTTTTGTTTGAGATTTATCAATTGGCTAAAGAAGGTGTTTCTCTTTGTATCCTCATAATGTGCTATCATTTCTTCCATAAAAATTGACCAAGTGACAATTTTTTTACGGGAGCAAAGCCATCGATACCATACAAATGTATTTTGTTCTAAATGTAAAGTTGCAATGCGTACCTTTTGTGTGTTTTTCACATTATGGAGATCAAAATATTGCTCCATCTGTAGTATCCATGTTATAGGATCCTTCCCATCAAACTTCCTCATATCCATTTTTGGAATATGGTGGTTCTTCCCGCCAACATTAGAGTTTATGAAATCGAAATTAACATTTATTTTGTTCTCATCATGAGGTACTTCTACTATCTTTTCACCATTAGGAAACATTTCTTGTATCAACTTGGTCAAACCTTCGATGTCTGCTTTTATATCATTCTTCATGTTTTTCATGTTGTTTTCCATGTTGTCTTTCATGTCATCCATATTAGCTTCCATGCCAGCTTCCATGCCAGCTTCCATGCCATCCATCGTAGCTTCCACGCCTTTCTTCAAAACTTCCATTTCATTTTTTGTTGCTCTTTGCGAGAGTGAAATTTGTTGCACTTGCTCTTGTAATTTTGATAGATCGTGTTGCAATTCTTCATCTTCACGAGTCATAGTAGACCCTTCTGAAGGATTAAAGGGTGTTGAATTATTTTTACGGGGCATATTTTAGAACCCAATACTGATATCTATTCTAAAATATGCCCTTGGAATCAATTCAAATTGATTCTTCAAACAAGACTTATGCAATTCGGAAAAAAAAAATACACACCTTTTTCTTGCTTTTGAGCAGCTCGATATTGAAATTGGATTATCTCTATGATTGCAGCACTTCAATATCTAAATTTAGGTTCCAACGTAGCCCTCTGAATTTTATTTAGAATGCCACAGGTCTGACCTGATTTGGAGTCTCCAAGACAAAGTTGTGTTTAATCTCCCACAATGACCTAATTATGGACTGGTTCAGTAGAGAGAACTTGTACGACTGGCCACGTGTCACTGTTTCATCCTTTTTCTCTGAAATTGATATCCAAGAAACTAAAGTCCATGTCCTTGCAACCACGTTTTACGGCACTCCAATCCGATGCCCAGAGAGAGAGTTATTGAACTTTTCCCACGATCAACTCTTTGAGATGAAATTCAGGAGCCTGAAAAAGCACTACCTTCCACAGATCATATCTCCAAAAATATTTTAATGAACCAGCTAAAATTTTTGAAGAATTTTCATAAGATTTAATAAAACATATGAGATTTCTAGTTAAAATATGTAGAACAAAATATAGCGCAAATTCCCGATAGCCTATTTGTGAGTTTGAAAAAAGACCTAACTACAGGATGTTATATCTCCAAAACTATACGAACCAAGCTAAATTGCTGAAATATTCTAAGGAGTTCGGCTTATTTACCCCTAACGATTTCAGCTTAGAAACTACTTAGAAAATAGTTATTACTCTTAGAAAAATTCCAGTGACTTGTTTTTAGGAACAGCAGCCCCTAAAATCCAGACTCAATCTTAAATGTTATGCTCTTATTAAAGCTCCAAAAATAAGAAAAGAAGATATCAGACATATAAAAAGAAATCAGCCACTTGAGGGTCTTGAGGGAAACCTCAATACATTCCATAAATGAACAAATCTTGGATGATCCAATTTACAAAACCTCTTTTCTATATATAGGAGTCCATGGGGCCATAATGTAATCCTAGTGGGCCACAATGTAATCCTAGCCGACCTAACAATAATAATTTAAGGGCACAATAATAATAAAATGGGGGTTACAAGGGTACAATAATAACAATAATGGGGTTACACTAACAACAATAAGGGACTATACTAGTAATATAGGGACCTAACAAATAACCTATAATTATTCCTTTAACCATGCTTAGAGCACAATTATATATGCTCACGAGGTGTTTATTTGTTTTAGTTTGTTTGTTTGGAATGTAACATCATCAGGTAGAGTTAATGCACATTATGACTGTATTTTTGCATTAGTTAAACTATATTTCTGATAACTACTCATGTTTTTGTGACAAATGGGCAAGAGTGGGCACCTATATCATTATGAGCCGGATGGAGCTTGTGCATTCGAAATATATGGTGCTGATGAATTTCCATATTTTAGAGAAGCAGGCTGGTTTCCCATCATTAAGTTGTTCAATGGGCATAAAATGGAATATTCTTCTGATTTCGTTGATACTTTTGATGGTAACAACGTGAAGGTTGAGGGGTTATTGTTTCCTATAATAGAGGAAAGCATTGCAAAAGCAACAAACATAGCAGCTGAGGGAGAAAGGTGGTTCAAAAGGAAACTAGTACAGGGTGTAAACCTGAATTTCTTCCTAAAAGACAATTTTCATGACCCTTGCTGGAGCATTGGGGTCCACTCTCGCATTTTAAAACCAGAGTGGGAAAAACCAATGCGGCAGACTCAACTTTATTTCACATGTGATGGGCGTTTTTCTAAGGTCTTCCTTTATCACATGAGATTTTTGGTACACATGGCCGAGTTCAATAAGATGAATCTCCCTTGTTTCTTACATCAGATCTTAATAAAAATGGTTGCTTGTGCAAGAAAAAGAAAGATTTTATATCCCCATGATGTCTACCACCATGGCCTCATTCAGATCCTATACCTTGATGCTTTAAAGAAGCAAGCACAACAGTTAAGTGAGAGGGTAATTCCATAGCCACTTCCTATAAAACATAGGAAGGAAAAGGCTTTACCTACAGAGGTCGAGAGTAGTCATCAAGCTGCTGCAAAAGCCACTGACAACCCTAACAGAAGGCGTAGACGACAACAAACAAAATTTGAAGAGAACAAAAAATATGAAAAAATTGCAAAAATTCAGCATGCAACAGAATACTGTAAGAGGCCACGAACAAGGACTCAAACAAATTGAGGTTGGGGTTGAAAGCCAAGTTAAATCCCAAACTGAAGGAACCAATTGTGATTATTGATGAGCTTCTAGTAGAAAGTGAAAAAAAACTGCAAACATTTTAGAAAAAGCATAAAAGATGGAGGAGCACAATGGCCGACAACAACCCCCTCAAAATCCTTGCAGAAGCAACACGGTTTGTTCAAATCTGAAAGATGTGAAGACTGGAGTTTTACAAATGCAAATTTCTATAATTTCATGATTTTCTAGATTTAACTTTTGAAAAACTTCTCTATATTCTTAGGTAGATCATGAGATTGGATTGGTAGTGAAAACTACCTAATGTTAACCGATGCCTTCTTTGATATTGAACACTAGCCATGATTCTAGGTGGTGATTGTCTTGGACTGATTTTGGGAGAATTTCATGGACATTGTCTTTGACTAGATTTATGAGAATGTTTAGCACTACTCTTACACAATTCCTTTTGAAAGTTTTGAATATATTGTGGATTCATCCAAACTTAACCTTATGATTCTTTAATGTACGATAAATGTTCCCAATGGAAAAGCCATGGTCTAGAAATCTGATTGTAATTGCTTATATTCAATTTGTAGTTTTCTTTCCTTTAAATATTTTTAATGACCACTGAAATCTAGCATTTAAAGCACAAAATATAGAGCTGCTATTGAAAAATTGACTAACTTTGGCTCATCTAGGACAATCCTTAGTGTAGTGTTCCTCATCGAAAATCAGACAGGGATACTTCGGCTTGCACTGTGAATCGTCATCAGCACGAGATTTAGACGAATCTGGTTTTGGGGCATTGGCTTTGGCCTTGCCTTTGCCATTCTTTTTTCCCTTGGATGTCTTGTCTGCAAGATTGGCCTGGATGGCGTTGACCTCTGAGATTTTACCAGAATCTGGGGTAGGCTGAGGAGTAGAACCATTGGAAGGATTTGATTTTTTCTTCCCAATGTTGGAAGAGGGAGACTTACGTGAAGTCTGAGAGATGGAACCAATAACACTGTTGAAGGATGGGGTGGCCGGTGCTTTAGAAGTCCTAGGTCATGGAGAATCAGTCAATATATCATACAATATGCCTGATTGAGAGTACACTAAATCAAGGTACTGGGCACAAGAAATGGCCTGTTCCTCGATTACACATGCCCCCATGGCGATGTCCTTTGCAATCCGATTGAAAAAAGAGGTAGTGAACCAACGAGTAATAATCTGATAAGGAATTTATAATTTGATCAGATGCCGACGACATCTCCATTCATGAATGTGGTCCAAGATATGGGTAGCCTGGTCATGTTTCAAGGATGCTAGGAGATGCGTCCCGACTTCATAACAAACTGGTAACTGGAAATGAGTAAGGAACGCCATAGCAAGAGTATTGAAATCTTGAAAGATACCGTGAGGTAGCTCGATGTACCACTTAGCAGCAGCTCCAACGAGAGTTCGCTAGAAAATATGGGGTGATGCAGGGGCATTGGAATTTAGCTAGAAATGTGAAAATTTGTTCACATGTTGTGTCTAGATGGGTTTAAAATTCACTGATTGTTGGGTCAAAGCCAGTTTTACTAAGAGGGTTGGATCTCTCAACAATTTGTTTAATTTATTTTTGTAATAAATTAGAAACTATATTTAGACATACAGTTGTTCGAATAGGTGTTAGGAGAATTGGACATCTTTTGATTTGTTGAGCATATCTAGCTTCAGTTGATAGAAACTAGGGAGATATTAGCTAAATAATATTTTGTCTAAAAATGAAGAATTCGATCCTAATTGAGGAGGTCGATGGTTATGTGAAAGACTATAAATGTAACCTCTCCAACAGAGGAATTTGGAGTTGGCCGTAGAAGAATTGGATTGAGATGTTTTGCCTCTGTGTGAATAAAATTGCAGAATTTTTAACTATCTGTTGTTACTTGGCAATCCCCAAAGGATTCATTCCTTCGAATTCATGAATTTATGTGTATTAATTAGAAGTAATTTATCTCTGTGTTAAAGATGGTTTTTGAGTCATATATGTTTTGTGTAAAGAACTCTAGAGAATGGAGTAAACTCAGTTTTTCTTGATTAAGATCGGATTTGTAATGAGTCTATATTGTTAAGTTAAGGCAGAAAATGCGAGGCTCTTACAGAAGCACGGTTAAAATCAGAACACAGTGTAAATTTCCGTAGTTTGAATGCCATTTAAACAGAGTTTCAAGTAAGCGTTTTTGAGAAACAAAACCACTGGTATCGCAGAACGATTGAGCCAAGGGTGGTTTATCTCTTTTTCAATGCAATCAAATTAGAAATTGACACATCACAATGTCAATACTGCCTATTTCGCGTAACTTTTATCTGATAAAGTTCGGTGGTGGATTGTATGCGATATCCTTCTGATCGTGATCAACAGATATCCAACGGTGGTCACATTGCACGATATATGGAGGTTTAACAAAAGGTATGGATCTGAAGTTTTATGAATTAAAGATTTATTAAAGTTTGAAGTCTGGATATTTGGGTCTGATAGGGTTTTAAGCTTGGTTTAGTGCTTTATTAACTATTTCCGAAGATCTATTGTTCTGAAATGGTTTTAACGTGGATTAAAATATATTTTAATGTTATGTTCCAGAAGGCTTAAAGCATTGATTGAAAAATCAAAGTATTGTATTTTCCGAAGGGTCTTAACATTGGTTCTAAATGGGTTTGAATGGTTCCGAAGGCTTTGTAACATTGTTATAAAGAGTTAATATTGTTTAAGGAGATAAGGTACTTTTAACTAATGTGTATTTCATTAATCAAATTTCATAAATTTGATGAATGAAAATAAAAACAAGGAACTGGAACAGATTCCCCCAGAGTTAGAAAATATTGTTAGCAAGTTTGAAAAGCTCTCCTTAGCGCTTGCACCCACACTGCCATCATTTGTGGTATCAGAGCAGACTTCAGAGCATTTTTCAGATATTGAACAGGCTTCTAAGAGTCAGAAGAAGAAATCCAGCATGGCTGTTAGAATTGGTAGAGGTGTTGCTGCTAGAAGAAGAGGTAGACCAGTTGCTAATGCTGAAGTACTGGAGACTATGCAGTAGATCCAAGCCAGATTAGAAGCAATTGAAGTAGGACATCCAAGAGATCCTTAATATGTTAGTGAACCTAAAGCTGAAGAATAAGAAGACAATATTGATCTTACCCCTGATATGAGATTTTTTAAATCAGTTTTAGGCTCTACATCCAGGCCTAGACTTGAAGTATCAACTTTTGCAGGAGGATTGAATCTAGAAGAGTTGATAGACTAGATCAATGAGATGAATAGTAGAATAGGCATCCCTGATCTTGGGCTTCATGGACATTTTCCAAAAATTTGTTACACAGGTGTTGGGCCCAATTGAAGCAAACCCCTTTTTCTCTCTGTCTTGCCAACTGAATGACATATGCGGGGATAGTGGCGGCCTGGCACTTGCGCATTAGCTTGCATGCTACAAACCATGTACCCATCTACATCCCTAGGTCACTAATGGTACTGATCATGAATCCCAGAGTATTCCGTAGTACATGGTAGGTCTCACGCACGTTGTCAGCGATATTCTGCTCATACTTCTTACCCAACAAAAAATCTCTAACATTGTAGTGGCCAAAATGTGGTATCCTTAGTAGGTTCAATAGCCTAGAACCAACCAACCTGCGCACCCAGCGCATAGGGACGACCTGTACCCTGTCATCTTCCAGTATCCATTCCAGGTAAAACTCAAGTGGCAGCTAGTAAAAGGCCTCATAATTAGCCAAGTCATGATCGTCAAACTTTACCTCATGAAGCTTTCCAAAGGGTTCACCAATGATGGGGACCTCGCCTGGGGTAAGCAGAATTTGCAAGTAAGTGATCGGGCCATCCAGGTTCTTTATTGTGAAGGTTGAGGGCCTGTGAGACCGAACAAACGGTGATAACTAGTTGATTGGTTGAGCAACATGAGCCTTTTATAGATCAGATAAATGGTGGCTTGTTGGTTTAGGGGAGACGGTCAGGGCCGCCCCTCGCGATGACTTCACATGGTGGGGAGAAGTGCGGGGTTTTACCCAAACCCATTTTGCAGGATTCCCTAACCCTTGCGCCTTCTCTTTCCATTTATTTACTACTGGAGGTGGCGTGGAGATAACTTCTTCAGCTTCTGATTCGACTTTTACGACCTCCTCAGTTTTTGGCTCTGTCTCAGAGGCCTCAATAGGTTTGGTGGCCATAATTCTGGCGCAGAAAATGAATTCCAACCCTGAGCAGCTACTATTAGAGGGGGTAAGCTGTTCAGACATGAAAGGAGTATAGTAGACCCAAACTATCTTAATGCATAAACCCGTACAACAAAAACAAGACAAAAGATACAAAACCCTCTTCTGACCTAACCTTCCCCTTTTATAATTGCAGAGAGCCACTAATGGTCGGGTGAACCTTAATTGAACCTTATCATCGGGTAAATGGTAAAAAATCTCTAGAAATCGTTTCATTAAATTCCAGTCGCCCGCTCCTTTCAATGATAACTTTAGCTTTCTACTTGATTTTACTATCCCAACAACTAGTTTTCACACCTCTTGTGCACCTAGAACACCACTGCGCTCCCATTGCACCTGCTGCACTTTGAACAAACACCTGCACCCCCTTCAAACTCCTCCAAGCTTCCAAATTTGTGGCTGCTTCCTGTGTGTACCCTAGTCACACTCATCTTCCTTGGTGGGCAGATCTTGCCCTATATAGCTACTCTGTCCATATAGTCATTTGATCCGATACGGTTTGAGCCAGCTACCACTGACATAGCCTAGTAGCATATTGCCATGCAGGGTAGCTAGCCTAATAGCTCTACCATCCACGATTTCCTTAACTGTGTAGGGACCAAGCTAGTGCTGTCGAAACTTCCCTAGGTGTTTCGCAAAATGGCTATCATATAAGAGGACTAACTCGCCCTCTGTGAATGTCTTTTGGCGAATATGTCGATCATGCCATGCCTTATCGTAGCCCTTCTGAACCTGCTGATGGAAGTTAGCAATAAATTGATCTTCCTCCAAAGCCATAAGCTATGCTAAATTCTCCTCCATGATGTTAGGGTCTACCATGTTCGTAAATGCTGTGATACGCAAGCTAGGAACGAATATACTCCATCGGCATAATGGCCTCCTTGCCATAGACCATCCTGAATGGGGTTTTCCCTGTTATCTTCTTTCAGGTCATATAATAGGCCCAAAGAGCCGATGGGATGCGCACATCAAAATCACTACAATCGGTGTTACAGACCTTAGTCAGTGCTTGCTCTAGGATTTTTTTAAAAGCTTCGACTGCTCTATTTGGTAGATGATACGGAGTGCTCTTCCGGTGATGGATCCAGAACTTCTTAGTCAACACTTGTATTGTATCATTAACAAAGTGCGCATGTCAATCACTCATAAGGATATTTGGACATCCAAATCTGGTCAGAATCTGCTCAAATATGAAGTGCGTAGTGGTATCTGTAGTACAATCCTTCACTTCTTGTGCTTCAACCGACCTAGTTACATAATTAGTGGGAGTAATAATGTAGCGCGCACCTATCTTCTTCACTAGTGGGTTGATAGGTCCCACAAAATCGATGGCCCATTTTTCAAAGGCTTGCAGAGCCAATTGTGGGTGCAAAGGCATTTCGTCTCTGTGTGTTGGCCTCCTTGTCCGCTGGCACGTATCGCAGGCTTTACAATAGTCATGAGAGTCACTATGCAGGGTAGGCCACCATAACCCAACCCGCAAGATCTTTTGTTCTATTGCCTTTTCTATGTATTGACCTGCTGCTATGCCTTCGTGAGCTTCTGCCAAGATAGTGTGCTTTTCATGCTCTAGAACATATCTTTGCAACACTTTATTAGCGCCTAGTTTATATAACTATCTTGCGATAATAGTAAAATCCACCGCCTAGGTAACCGAATCCTTCTTTTGTTGTACCGAGTATTCTATAGGGGCCATGCCTGTAGTTAAGAACTGAATGATATTAGCGAAGTGCGCATCAACAATCTTAATGGCGAACAACTGTGCATCAAGAAATCCTTCCTCCAAGTTAGTGGGTTCCTTGCCTGTCTCAGTTTGGGAAAGGTGATCTGGCCCAACATTCAACTTCCCTGGCTTGATTATGATTTCAAAACAGTATTCCTAAAACAGCAACAACCATCTTCATATTTCTCCCCCAACACAGGTTTATTCACTAGGTACTTTAAAGCCGAATGATCAATAAACAACTTAAAGTGTCCTCCTAACAGGTAGTGTCGATAATTTTGTAGGGAATAGACCATGGTCAACCCTTGCCTCTTCGTGGTGGCATAATTGTACTCTGCAGTCAAGATTTTTCAACTAGAAAATGCGATTGGGTGATCAATGTCTCCGACGCCAGGCTGTGTAAGAACCGCTCCCAGGGCAATCCCCGAAGCAACAACATGAACATGAAATACCTTTTCCCAATCAAGAAAAATAAGAATAGGTGCAGATACCATCTTTTCCTTGAGTAGCTGAAATCTCTTCTGGCACTTGTCATCCCAAAAGAATGAAACATTCTTCTTAAGAATATTTTCCAGAGGTGTTGTGATCAATGCGTATCCCTGAATGAATTTTCTGTAGTAGCTCGTATGTCCAAGAATCAAACGCAGCTTTTTCTCAGTCGTAGGTACTACCAAATTAATGATAACTACCACTTTCTTGGGCTCTGCCATCAACCCTTGTCGAAAAAATATATGTCCAAGCAAGGTTCCTAAGGGTACGCAGAAGATACATTTCTTGATATTCAAGGAAATTTGGTGTTTCCAACAAGCATCCAACATCATGTGCAAGTTCAAGACGTGCATCTCTACTAAGCCAAAGACAATCCAATCATCGAAATACACTTCTATAAATTGGTGGATGAATTCCTTGAACACTGTGACAACTACCTGCGAGAAGATAGTAGGGGAATTCTTGAGTCCAAATGGCATTATTATATATTGAAAGGATCCCCATTCCATGGAAAATGTGGTTTTGCTGTGATCCTCTGGTGCGATTATCATATGATGGTATCCTAAGAACTAATCAGTGAATGAGTACGCTTCCTGGCCTCCTACGCTATCCAATATCTCATCAGAGAATGGTGTCGGAAAGGGGTCATGTACGCAGGCATCCTTTAGCTTGCGTAAGCCTACACAAATTCGTATTTCTCCTTTGTTTTCTTTTCCTGAACCACCATCAGACTTACCCAATCCGACTACTCAACCGACTGGATAATACCTATGGTGAGTATTTTATTGATTTATTCCTTAACCTTATGCTTATACTTGGGATTCAACTGATAGGGCCGCTGCTTTACAGGGCACGCATCTGGTTTTATCATGATGCGCATAACCCCTAGGTCCCCCATGATCCCTTTGAGCTCTGAAAATTTAGTTGGGAATAAGTCTTGATATTCTATGAGCAATTCAACAACTTTTCTTATAGCGTCATCATCCCAGTAGTCCCTAATTTTACCCAACTTAGGCTGCTCTATCGTGCCAGTATTGACTTCCTGCAGTTTCAGAGGCTTTGTAACATTCACAGTCTGCAATGGAGGTCCCGCCACTGCACGCTCCCCCTCTAATTCTGGGATAGAGACATTGTGAGGATCCTCATCGCATTATTCTATAGTTATATTGTGACAATTAACAATATCCCACATCTGTGTTTCCCATAAGGGTATTTCGTATGTTGTGTAGGGGCTAGCTACACCAAATACAAAGGTATCGATATCCTACAGAGCTTCATCAAGCGCCTTCGATCCTCCTGTTAACCCGAATGTACCCAAAAATTCATCCTTCAAGGTTTCCCAGTGGCGGGTGCGTTGATGTAGCTCCGCATCTAGGTACCATGTAGTGGGGATTGGTCCCAACACATTAATAAACAAGGGAACCCATTATTTTGTAGTTCGGTCGTACCACTTCTCCTTCCAAGCGAACAAGTGTTCATGCAGATCTCGTGGGCCAAGGAATGTCTCAATGCGCACCTCAAATAGAGGCTAAAATCATAGGATCATCATGTCTCGACATTACTCCCAGTCCCGGAACACCCCCTTATGTGTGTCCCACCATATTGTAGGTGTTGCGTGCATGGCTAGATTAAGGGCCCATAGCCTTCATTATATGGGCACCTCATCTTAGAACATTCGCAAAAACTATTTTGTACTACAGGAACCATAAAAGTAGGGCAGTTCTCTTACCTCTGAAGAAATGCAGCAGAAGTCCCTTGTAATTCACAAGCAGCGCAATGCAGAGATATCATGCAGCCGATTTTTCCAATTTTCCGTTTGCTCGTTGGAGTCAAAGAAGCATTCACTATCTCTTTCCCACCAAAGCACACCATCGGCCTAGGATTGATCCAGTCTTCATCCCTCGCAGTTAACTTATAGATGTGATCCACCTCTTCTTTCTCATGCACTAGCTCTGTATACCTTTCTCCTTCTACGGGATCTAGCGATACTATCACCCGTGTTCCTTCAATTTCAAATACCATGTTCCTCTTTTTTAAGTTTATAATACCACCCATATCTATGGCCCAGTCCAATCCTAGGAGTTCTGGGTATGAGTCTACATCATCTACAATTTGAATGACTTCAAAGTCAGCCCAGACCTTAACTCCCGCGATATCTACTACGATCTTTGATAGTCTCCCCAACGAGATGATTTTCTGTTGGTTGGACATGCGCAGCTGGATAGTGGAGAATTCCGACTTGGGTACTCCCATTGGCTAGCAAGTTTGTTTAGGTAGTATGTTCGCATCCGATCCTAAGTCTAGGATGACCTGATCCATCTCGTAATCACCGATCTGTGTGGTCAACTGCATCTCCCTACCAGTGCATTTCTTATGCTTATATATTTTATGTACATCCTTAACTTCCATAGCTGGGGTTGTATTTTTTGCGTAGCTATCTATCAAGGCTTGGAGGTTTTCAATGGCCCATTAGTTTCATAGTAGCTTCATACATGCCTGCAGGAACGGTTTGACCTCATCATCTGCTTTGAGGTTCACAAGGGCTTGAGGAGTAGGTGTCTTAGCCTTAGTAAATTCTTAGCGTGCTGCTACAAAGGTTTCTTTTTATTTCTGTAAGTCCAAACCTTCTTGTTTAACAACCGTTTTACGGATGAGAGGCTCTGCCCTAGCCTTCTCCGTAGATGCTCCAGTGGCGATGCTGCTGCGTGTTATAAAATTAACACTTGGTCCTTCATCTCAAGCTTCTACCTTGACCCTTTATGCGTTCTGCGTAGGTGTCTACTGCTTCAACTGCATTTTGGCTATTAGAATCAGGCAATCCTTAACCACACGATCTAACTGTCTACATTATTTGTAGTATTGTCTCACAGGGTTCACACAGTCCCTTGCAAAGTGCCCTATTTCTCTACAATTATATAAAATGAGTTGTCCTCTCCCCTACCTACACTTCCACCTCAGCATCCTCCTGTACCCCTAGCCAGGGAGCCACCTATGCCCAAGGGGGATCATGGCGAGGATGGATCCGAAAATATCCTATATATATTTCCTCGATCTATCATCATATCATACGTCTGGTAGTTCTGTTCATCATGGCCTACAGATCTATAGAACCTGCACCATTGTTGCTTTATTTCTGGGACATATGTGGCAAGGTGGGGGTAGTGGCTCATATCGTGCAACCCAGCAACGTGACAATCATCACACGAAAGCACTGGTCCACTTGGTCCTACATCTTCCTTAGGACGCAACAGACTGGGTCCCCCAGCCTGTATGTAGTCTGCTAGTAGAGGACAGTTATCCTTGGTGTGCCCATTCACCCTACAACATATGCGCCATCTTTCAAAGCTAGCCTCTGTTACTTACTCCTTTTGCAGATTATGAATCTCCATTTGAATTGATTATAGGTGGCCTTGTATTTTTTGTACTCCTAACTGGGTATCATCTCTTGGCGCAGCTTCTAGCTTCATTTCAATTTCCAAGGCCTTTTCTTGTGAGTGAATGGCTTGATGTCCCATTGGCATGCGCAGGTGGGGTAGCAGCATATTAATGAACCACTCCATGTGCTACCTGTCATCGTATAAAAATCCTCCTTCTCTAATTACCTTCTTTAACCATTGGTCATTCTCCCATATGGACTCGGACGGTCCTTGCTTGAAATCCTTTAGATCGTTCACTATCTGTGAGTAGGACTTGGGCTTCTTGAATTGTTGTTTCGAAGCATTCTTAATTTCTTTAATGGTTGCATTCACATGCTTGTTGATGTCTCCCATATACTAGTCCAGGGCCCTTCCTTCAAAGGCAAGGGATAACTATGCCCTTTCCACTGCATCACTAGCTACATTCTACGTAGTCCATACCGATCCTGCGACGAACCAAAACTGATCCATATCTTCATCTCCTATGCCCTTGAAGGTGGGTAGCTTCATGTGTGAGGCCATATCATCTTCCGGTGGTGGAGGTGGTGAGTTCTTACCCCTATGAGGGTTCGACGATGGCGTAGATGGAGAGCTATGCATAGAAAAATTTCTTAATGGACTGTAGACAGATCGATCTCCTTCCTTATTGGTTATGTAGTATTTACGAGTGCGCGTTGTGTTATCACCCTAGTAATTATTAGGTCGTGGGATTTTGGTTTATAGTTAAAGAAAAACAGGGGTAGCCAAGAACCTCTTTTAGAATTCAGGATCTAGCCTTCCTGAGTTCTGGAGAGGGATCTCTCCTTAAGATTTAGCTTTGTTTTGTAGTGGATTTTAGGCTAGCTATGAGTGGAAAATTTGGTTTTATTTTTTGAATGTTGGTAGGAATAAAGGACTAAAAGGGAAACCATAGAAAGATTTACCTAACCATTGGGCAATGGAGTCAAATTTATAGCAAAAAGGACTAGAAAACTAAGGTCAAAAGAACAAATATACTAAGGGCAAGATAGATGATCTTCAGAGGGTTTTAAAAAGGCTATTTTGATGAAGTGGTATGATCTGGACTAAGGGCAGTTAAGAATCCTTAGATCACAAAAAAAAAGGAAGGAAATTGAGGTTAAACGAGACTAAAGAGCAATTAACAATTATAAAGTATGGAAATCAGCAGAAAACATAAATATGAAAACTAGTAAAAATAGAGATCTTTTTACACTGATTCTGTAATACCTTTCCTAGTTATTCATTTAACATAGAAAATAACACAAGATGTATGAATGAAACTTAAAGAAATAAACAATGAAAACTGGAAGATACAATACTCATCTGATCAGCACGAGGATCATTAGTTATGATGTCTATTTTCTTCAGTTTCCAGCCTGCTGCTTCAACTTAAATCACATAAAATCCAATGTTTCAACAAAAAATTCTATAGTAGTCTTGATAATTTTATTCCACCCAAAATACTTCGAAAGATGAATTATTTATACAAATAAATTGTCTACAAAATATCTCAAAGTTTGAGATAATATGTCAAGAAGAAATAGGAATTATTACATAAGAAGAGGGACAACTGCAAAACAGATGGGCAAGCTGTTCTCTTTTACAAGAAAAATAGAACAACTTATCTAATCAAACAAATTATTTGTCTTGTTGGAAGTATTGTTGGCACTTGGGACAATATATTGTGGAAAATGACTTGTAGTATACTCCTCCTCTTTTACGTTCTACTCTGATACTCCTTTACTTTGTTTCTTCATTGTTTTATTGCTGTAAATTAAAAATAACCTGCAGTAACTCTTGTTTTTACTGATACACTTTGACAACTGATACTCTTTGACACTGATTTTTAACCCTGGGGTAATAGTAAAATCTGGTTACTTCTTGTGATTTTCTTTCTCTTTGTCTGTCAAATTCACATCAGATCTGTGAATTCCTACCACTGTTCAACAGTGGGAATATTCATACTCTCTAGCTTTCTATAACTTTCATCAGCTTCTATATACTTTGAAAAATTTGTTTTCACTCTGAACATGTGCTTGATTTCATTCTGCAGAAAAACAATTCTCAAAAAATTGCAAAACTACTTTACCAGTAGGAGACCCTTGTGGTAAAGGTTTGTTGACCTGCTCTTTGGAATAAGCCCTGATTTTGTTATCATAGTCCTTCTGTGGCATCAATTTTTCATTTAAAGCATGAATATCTGGTAGGCCTGCTTGTGTTAGTACTGTGTATTTGGCCCAAAATCTTGTGATTTCCAAGTTCATATCCTTACACTTGTCTTCCATATTATTCATCATATTTCTTTTATTCAGGACTTTCTTAATTTGAAGGATGGCCTTTGTTTTGTTAGCAATTTTCAACTCTTCTAATTCTTCCCTGTTTTTGCTGTTCAAAAATGCTATGAGTTGAATTGCTTGTGGTGGCTTATTTTCAATTTCTTTCTTTGTTTTATCAATTTCTACAATTTCAGCCTGTAGCAACTTCTTCTGCTCATAAATGATCTGAATGGAAGACCATTGTGAGTGAATGCCTTCAATGATATTGGTCCATAAACAATTTTTAATGTAGGAAAATTGATCAGTGAGATTCACTTCCTTTCGAAGGATCAACACCCTTTCTTCTAAATATTTGACTCTTTGCTCATGCCCCTTGGAAGTTATCACAACATGTTTATAGGCAGATTCCAAGTTTTGATTTTATTTTTTCAAACTTTTAATCTCATCATTCTTCAAATTCATTTCGTCCATGGCTTTTGCTAAATATGTGGCTCCTGTTTCTGTCCCTGTTTGTACCTGTGTATTTGAAGATGCAGCATGATGCAACAAAACTGAAAGACAATCCATAGAGAGATGGTCCACTATAACGTGGCTCTATCATCTCTTCTTGTCCGAAACCCCGTTCTTCTCCCCCACGTAGTCTCAATTTACTTCTTTGGTGTATTTATCAAATTCGAGTAAATTGATAAATGACATAAACAACGACCTTTTTATTATATATATTTCGGCTCTATATTATACCCCCAGCCTTATAACAATTACACTCCAAACTTATGTTAATTATCCACCAACCATTTAATTAAAAACTTTATTATGCTCCGGGCCTACACATACCATCGGCAAAATCCAACGGGACACACACACCGTACCTTACTTAAACGTCGGACAAGTCCATCGTGCGACCACCGTTAGATCACAAGGCTCTAGATCGACGGCACGTACGCATATCGCGCAGCATCCTGGTATGAACTATAACGTGTGATGGCGTGCTTTGACAACAGTTTTCCATGGGTCCACTCCACCACGTGTCGCATTCCCTATGGAATTGCTCGCAAACAGGAAATACCGCTTACTCACCCAAAATCGGTGCGATATGGGCAATCCGCCTTACAAATCCACTCGCGGTTTTTGTACAGTGGTTAACCAAGGTTCGCGTCAGGTTTGTGTTCTCCTTCATACACTCTCTGTTTGTTAACTCAGGGTTTAGTCCCGGTGATGAAATTCAGTTAGCCGTAAAAAAAATATAATTCTCTTTATACGGAATTTTCACCAACATTAAACAGGATTTAACGACCACGATTTCTCTACATAGGCCTCGCCTACGGTGGGATAATTCCACAAGACTTGCTCAGATAAATTACTAGAAATGGTAGACAGAGGGTCATGGAGACTGTAGGACCATTCAATTCAACAGTCATATATAGAGTTCAATCGCTTCGCAGTTAGACAAAATTCTTCACAATTATCAATTCAGACAGTTGGAAATCAACAGGACTTGAAGTCTATTCAACCGGAAGCAATTGCTCAATACACAGAGTTTTATTGCAGAAAAATCTCTCCTTTTCTTCCTCCTCTCCCTCTCCTTCAATACATCCGAGGATTCAATTTATATACATTATAGTGTGACTCTTCGGTTCCTCTGCGAGGACCGTTATGGTAACTCAAGAGCCTAATTACAATTATTCGAAAACTAAAAACACGATAGATGGACTAACTATTCGACTTCTAACAAATTTAATTGATACATATAGCTAAGGTATTGACACCTAGCTATTACAATTCAAATGTTCTGAACCCTCCTAGCCACAACATGTGGAAAAAACTTCCTACATTGCTGACTAGTGTCTAATGCCCCTGCATCAGACTCCCGAGGGAAAATTTCTTCATGGGCTGCTGTCCATGAGCTCTTCCACTGATCTGCCTATCTTCCACAACATCCCTTCAGTCATCCAAGTGGCATCTTCCTCTGGCTTGTCCTTCCATTTGATTAAGTACTGAAAGTACTCTTGTCCTATGGTCCTCCTGGATACTCTTTTGTCCAATATCTTCTCTGGTTGCAATGGTTGTGCTGGAGGTAGCTGTTCCTTCCACTCAATCTGTTCCTTGTCTGCAACTCTTTCTTCTGCACCATCATCTTCATACTTGTACAAATATGCAACATTAAAAATAGGATATATTCCAACATCAGGTGGTAATTCAACCTCATAAGAATTTGCAGAAAACTTTCTAAGTATCTTGCATGGCCCAATATTTTTGAACTTCAATTTGTTATACTGCTTCTTTGGGAATCTCTCCTTTCTCAAGTGTGTTAAGACCAGATCTCCTACTTCAAAATGAACTTCTTTTCTGCTCAAGTCTTCTCTGCTTTTGTATTTGATGCTGCTGCCTTGTAGTTTCTGTTTCACTTGTTCATGTATGGCCTGGATCTCTGAAGAAAATTCCTCACCATCTGCACTCCTCAGCTCTGGCTTTCCCAGATTTCTTAATTCTGATATTCCCTCGGGGTGCATTCCATAAACAATATGAAATGGACTCTGCCCTGTGCTCCTGTTTGGTGAGTCATTATATGCATATTCTGCCTGGGGCAAGATATGATCCCACTGCTTGGGATGCTCTCCTGCAAGACTTCTCAACAAATTTCCCAGACTCCTGTTTACTACCTCAGTTTGTCCATCAATCTGGGGATGATAAGCTGAGCTGAAACTCAGTTTGGTACCAAGTTTCTTCCACAATTTCCTCCAAAAGTGACCCACGAATCTGGTGTCTCTATCTGAAACAATACTCTTGGGAAACCCATGCAATCTAACAACTTCTTTGAAAAACAAGTTAGCAACATGGGTGGCATCACTATTTTTATAGCATGGAATGAAATGTGCCATTTTGGAGAATCTATCCACTACAACAAAGACTACATCATTCCCTCTCTGAGTCTTGGGAAATCCTAGAACAAAATCCATACTCACCATGTCCCAAGGCCTGTCTGGAATAGGCAAGGGAGTGTGCAATCCTACATTCTGGCTCCTTCCTTTAGCATATTGACAGATTTTGCAATTCTTCACGAACTTGTCCACTTATGTTCTCATCCTGGGCCAGTAATAAAAGTGACTTAGCTGCTCATAAGTCTTATCAGTACCAAAGTGTCCAGTAAGTCCACCGCTATGCTTCTCTTTGATCAAATTTTCTATCATGGAACATTTTGGTACACACAGTTGGCTTCTTCTGAATAATAAGTCCTCCTACAAGAAATAATCCAGCCACTGGCTTCTATCTGTTAAAACATGGTTACTACATGCCTCAAATGCTTCTTTAAAATATGGATCTGTTTTATACAATTATTTGAGAAAATCAAACCCTACAACTTCAAAATTTGTTTCCTGAACAAGCATGTGCCTCCTACTCAAAGCATCAACTACTTTATTGGCTTGGCCACTTATATGTTTCAAAAAAAAATTAAAGTCTTAGAGATACTCAACCCATTTAGCATGCTTATGTTTCAACTTAGGCTGCTGTACAATATACTGCAAAGCATGATTGTCAGAATATAATACAAATTCTTTGAACATCAAATAATGTCTCCACTTCTTCAAGACATGATTAAGATGCCTTAAATGTTCTCTTTAGTTCTGCTGAAAACTAATATATCATCCAAATACACTATCAAAAATTTACCAATGAATTCTTTCAATACTTCATTCATAAGTCTCATGAAAGTACTAGGTGCATTTGAAAACCCAAAAGGCATTACCATCCATTCATACAATCCTTCATTTGTTTAAAAGGAAGTTTTCCACTCATCACCCTCTCTTATCCTAATTTGATGGTATCCACTTTTTAAATCTATCTTTGAGAAATATCTAGCACCACTCAAACAATCCATTAAATCCTCAATTCTAGGCAAAGGGAATCTATACCTGATTGTGATCTTATTGATTTCTCTAGAATCAGTACACATCCTATAGCCTCCATCTTTCTTTGGGCTCAATACTGCTGGTACTACACATGGACTCAAACTTTCTCTGATTAGTCCTTTGTCCACCAATTCCTGTACTTGTCTCTTGATTTCCTCATTTTCCTTGGGAGTCATTTTGTAGGCTACCTTATTTGGCAGATTTGAACTAGGGATAAAATCTATCTGATGGCTGATCTTTCTCACAGGTGGTAGCTCATCAGGTAAATCATCCACAACAATGTCATAGTAATTGTCTAACATCTCTTGGATTTCTACTCGCAAATCATAAATCTTTGTAGAAGTAAGAACTACCTTAGGTTTGCAAACTAAAGAAAAGCTTACCTCTTCTTCTTCTATATGTTGTAGATATTCCTCCCCGCTCAGCAACAAGGTCTTTAGATCAATCACTCTGCTGGATGGCTCTCCTTCTTCCATGGGTATCAATGTATGATGTACCCCATCCTTGAAGAACTTGTAAGTGTTCTTCTTGCCATCATGCACTGCTGCTCAGTCAAACTGACAAGGTGTACCCAGCAGTATATGACACACATCCATGGGCATTACATCACACAGGACCTTATCTTTATATTTTCCCATTTGCAGCTCTATCTCACACTGCTCCTTTACAACCAGCTGGTGCCCTTTATGCAGCCAGGACACCCTGTAGGGAGTTGGATGCTCCCTTGTCTTCAACTTCAAATTTTCTATTACCTCAGTGGAAACTAGATTGTCTATGCTGCCACTATCAATGACTAGCTGACAGCATTTCCCTTGGACTTTGCATATTCTCCTAAACAAATTCTTCCTTTGTGCAGGCTTAGTGACCTCTTTGGCTTGCTTCAATAGGACCTTATTCACCACCAAGGATTATCCCCTCTCTGGAAGAATTTTTTCTTCAATTTACGCCTCTTCTCCAGCCTGGGCAACAACAACATTCCTTGGCCCAGCACCCACATTCTCTGGACACTCATAGTGTTTATGTCCCACTTGCTGACATCGATAACACCTCAACTCTCTACCTCTGCCTCTGTCTCTGCCTCCTCTTCCTTTTCCTTTGTAAGAAACCCTTCTGCCCCTTGCATCATCCTCTGTAGATGCATTCTGAGGTGAGCTAATGTTAGCTCCATCCCTGGGTGTAGCATGCTTTCCTCTACCACCCTGACTTCCCTTCCCACGGAAAGTACCTCTCTTCTTGGAAGACTATTTCCTCAAGAGTTTCTCTTATGCTTTCAAGGCCATCTGGTAGGCCTCTTCCACTGTCTTAGGAGACATAAGGCCAATCTCACCTTGGATCTCTAGTTTGATACCATTCACATATCTAGCAGTCTTCTCTGGTGTGTCTTGGAATTTCCCAGCCCTTATGCTTACTTTGTAGAATTCCTCTGTGTATTCTTTTACTGTCAGCAACCTCTATCTCAGGTTCTGCATTTTCTTATACAATGTCAGCTGGTAATCACTAGGCAAGAATTTACCTTTTAGTTTAGCCATCATTCTGGTCCAGCTCTTGATAGGTTTCTTGCCAACTCTCCTCCTTTCTGCCTGCACTCCATCCCACCAAAGTGCATCATTCCCTTTCAGCTTTGTCACTACAAACTTGACCTTTTTATCTTCGCTTATTTCTTCATAATCGAAGAAATTTTTCAATTCATTAATCCAGTCCACTAGTTCTTCTGGATTCATTCCCCCTGCATAACTCGACACTTCAATTTTGGGCTTAACTACAGACCCCAAAACAGTTCTAAGGAGCCTCATGTCAGGAGGAATTTCAACATTTTCTTCAGCTTCTTCTGTTTCAGGTTCGCTGATGTCTTCAGGATCTCTGGGTTGTCTTCACTCCATGGAATCCATTCTGGCCTCGACCCTCTGCAACATCCCCAACACCTCTGCGTTGGCAACAGGTCTCCTTCTGCCAGCACCTCTACCAACTCGGATTGCCATGTCAACTTTCTGCAAAAACAACTCAAAACAATAGCTCTGATACCACAAATGACGCAACAAAACTGAAAGTCAGCCCATGGAGAGGTGGTCCACTATAATGTGGCTCTGTCAGCTCTTCTTGTCCGAAACCCCGTTCCTCTCCCCCACGTAGTCTCAATTTACTTCTTTGGTGTATTTATCAAATTCGAGGAAATTGATAAATGACATAAACAACGACCTTTTTATTATATATATTTCGGCTCTATATTATACCCCCAACCTTATAACAATTACACTCCAGACTTATGTTAATTATCCGCGAACTGTTTAATTAATAACTTTATTATGCTCCGGGCCCGCACATACCATCGGCAAAATCCAACGGGACACACACACCGTACCTTAGTTCAATGTCGGACAAGTCCGTCGTGCGACCACCGTTAGATCGCAAGGCTCTAGATCGACGGCACGTACGCATATCGCGCGGCATCCTGGTACGAACTATAACGTGTGATGGTGTGCTTTGACAACTGTTTTCCATGGATCCACTCCACCACGTGTCGCATTCCCTATGGAATCGCTCGCAAACAGGAAATACCGCTTACTCACCCAAAAGCAGTGCGATATGGGCAATCCGCCTTACAAATCCACTCACGGTTTTTGTATAGTGATTAACCAAGGTTCGCGTCGGGTTTGTGTTCTCCTTCATACACTCTCTGTTTTTTAACTCAGGGTTTAGTCCCGGTGAGGAAATTCAATTAGCCGTAAAACAAATATAATTCTCTTTATACGGAATTTTCACCAACATTAAACAGGATTTAACGACCACGATTTCTCTACACAGGCCTCGCCTGCGTTGGGATAATTCCATAAGACTTGCTCAGATAAATTACTAGAAATGGTAGACAGAGGGTCGCAGAGACTATAGGACCATTCAATTCAATAGTCATATATAGAGTTCAATCGCTTCGTAGTTAGACAAAATTCTTCACAATTATCAATTCAGACAGTTGGAAATCAACAGGACTTGAAGTCTATTCAACCGAAAGCAATTTCTCAATACACAAAGTTTTATTGCAGAAAAATATCTCCTTTTCTTCCTCCTCTCCCTCTCCTTCAATACATCCGAGGATTCAATTTATATACATTATAGTGTGACTCTTCGGTTCCTCTGCAAGGACCGTTATGGTAACTCAAGAGCCTAATTACAATTATTCAAAAACTAAAAACACGACAAATGGACTAACTATTCGACTTCTAACTAATTTAATTGATACAGATAGCTAAGGTATTGACACCTAGCTGTTACAATTCAAATTTTCTGAACCCTCCTAGCCACAACATGTGGACAAAACTTCCTACATTGCTAACTAGTGTCTAATGCCCCTGCATCACAGCAACAGAAACATCTTTTGATGAAATTGACACTGCAGTTGTCAATTTTCCTTTAGGTGCTAGATGTTCTACTAAGGTGGATGGTACAACAGTACTTACTACTGGAATGACTGTGGGAATCACTTCTTTAGCCTTTTTCAAAGCTTCATTTTCCTTCATTAAAGCTTTAGTTTGGTTTTCCATTTCTCTAAGTTGAGCAGTCATATTTAAAACCAACTAACTTAATTCATCATTTTCAGTCTTCTGTTGAAGGATCTCTTTGGCTTGGGGATGCTCACTCTGAGGAAATTTTAGTTGCCTCCTGAGAGCAGCAATATCTTCATTCTTCTGTTTGATCAAAGCCTTTGTTATTTCAATATTAGCTGGGTTAGCTCCAGCTTCAATTACCAAGTCCTCTAATGCTTTGATTCTCAATTATTTAGCATGCAAATATGATTTATCCAATTTCATTTGTGTCTGCAGATTTGACACAATTTTTTGAAGCTTACAAGCAGTCATTGTTTTATTGACCACTTTTGAATATAAAATCTCTGTAGTGCTTATGTGGAAATCTATTTGGTCTAATTCATGAATAGCATCTGCATCTACCTCTAAATCTGTCTTTGAATAATCTACTACTATCTTAGGATCAGCCACTGTAGGTTTCAAGAATGACATTATCAATTAATTGGAAGAATAATCAAAAGCAGTGAGAAGTCTATCCTTATTTCCAGGTTTCTCTTTGAGAAATTTGGAATAGACTTCATTTTTTAATTCTTCATTCTTCTCCCTGATTTTCCTAAATTTTATTTGAATGTTTGATTCTCTGTTATCAGTCACCTTTGAGGAAGAAGGAAATTCTACATCAGTTTGTTTTTCAATCATCACTATGTCTATATCCTGTGCTTCAATTTTGACCTTTTGAAGTTCCTTGAGTGTCTCATTTACTATTAATTTTGCCTCATCATCAATTTGATGACCATTATTATCATCAATATCTATTTCCTTATCCTTTTCTACAGCAGTCAATTTATTTTTCTTGATATAAGGAATTCTAAATTTCTTGTCTGAAATAGCTTCTGCTATATAGTTGTCCTCTTCTCTACTTCTTTTCTGTGAAACCTTTGTTTCTTTTTGAATTGTAACAACCTGTGAATTATCAACATATTTTTCCTGTACATTACATGCCTGCATATTTTGTATATCATCATCAATCAGAGTATGTGCCTCCCACTCAATCTGATTGGAAAATTTCTCAAACTGTGGCTTGGAATCATGTAAGAAGGCAGTCAAATTACATTTTACTCTCATAGTGCTCAAAACACCCTGAGGGTCCTATTTCCACATGAAACTGTATTGGAATTTGTACTCCTTTAATTCGATATGTATTTCATTTACAACTTCTCTATTTTTTACAATAAATGGGCCAGCCTGATTCTTGAGTTTAAACTAGGTATTTTTCCTGGAGGCCATGAAATTCACTTCATCTGCATTTAATATTTGCCTTAAGTATTCTAAGGGAAAGATTCTAGTAGTTACAAACCTTGGTAATTTGTATGGAGCCAAGAGTGCACCATACACTCTAATCTCTGTATGATCCCTATATAAATACCAATCCCATGTTTTACAGTTATCAAACCACTGTAAAATCCTTTTGGTCTCTTCATTTATTCTGGGAGTTTCTTCTTAATTTAACAAGTTCATAGCTGGTCTTATGAACAAATCATTGAAATCTGTGTAGTTATACTAACTGGTGTCTTTCCTTAATAAAGATGTCCAAAACATTACTGACAGAAGTTTCCCTTCTACATCCAATTTCTGCAACTCAATAGAGAATTTTTCTACTTGATAATAAAAGAAAAGATGTAGTAGATATTATGTATATATAAATACCCCCTCCTCTGGTAATTTTGTCAATTGGTAGTGCATGTTATCAGCAATAAGCTTAGAAAAATTGAAGATTATGGATGGAGGCTAGCCATGAGTCAATGTGGATAGAAAACCCAAGATAGAAGCATCAGTAAATTCATCACTATCATATCCTAGTATGAATGATAGCATGGAGACAATCTGCCTTGTATTTTTAAGGAAATAAAATGTATTATAGGGTGGATTTACTTTGGGGACATTAACATGAGTTGGCCAAAAGGTCTGAAAGATATTGAACCTAGTAGGAAAATCTAAATCCAAGTAAAGCTGGGTCAAATCCTCTATTGACAGTGAAACTGAATCAGGGTCATGGTTCATTTGCAGCATGGAATTAATGGACTCAGCATTGATACAGAACATGACTTCCCTATCTTTATTAACAATACACATTTGATCTGGGAGGTAATACAATTGACATAGTCTGACAAAATCAGGGGCCTGATGAGTAAGAGGAACAACATATTTTGGCAAATTGGAATCCCAAATGGGTACATCATCTTTGACCTTTTCTACAGACTTTCCAAAACACCAATTGTGGACTTCTAGCAGGTTGAATTCAACTGAAGGATCAAAGATTCTATAATCAACATCAATCAATGAGCTACTTTCTTGAGAAGTTATGGGAGGTTGAACAGGTCTGACTACTTCAGTAGTTTCAGCAATAAGAGCAGGAGTAGGCTTATTAATTTTGGAAGGTTCAGGCTGTGGCAACTTGCCAGAGGTATTTCTCTGAGATTTTGGACCTCCATACTTGGGAGTGACTTGTTTCTTGGTCATTTTGAATGAACAGAGAAAGATTATATAGTTTGCTAAGTTATTTTGAGAAATAAGAGGTAATTAAAAGGTTTTTCTAGAAAAATTCAAACTCTGATTAGGGTTTTAGGGAGATAGAATAGGTTTACTAAATGCACAAGGCTAGAAAAGGAGTTTTGAAGGCTCTCAGATCAATTTAACTCTTGAAAATTTCTTTATAACGGTTTAAAAATCTCTGAAACTGAAACACTAGATTCTAGGAAAAAATTGACAGGGTTTCCCCTATGTTTTGAAGGTTTAGAGACTTCATAGATGGATAACTTGGGCTCTTTTCAGTAAATGGCACTTCAATAGGTTTATTTTTCCTTTGAATTTGATGATTTTATAGGTTGGAATGACGAAAAATACCTATGAAAGGTATGATTGCGGTCGCAAGGGGTTGTTGGTCTGCAACACTCTTCAATTCAGTTACAATTTGGCTTGGAAGAGTCGTGGAAATTTTGTGGGAGTAAATTTCAGAGTGAAAATGACTTACAGGTTCAGAAAAGGCTCGAAAATGGCGTCGGGAGGCTCTGCAAAGGGTTCACAATGGTTTCTATGGTAAATGCACGAAATGCTATGAAATAAGTGAAAAACATAAGGCAAAACCTTAAGTCTTATCAAAATTCAATTACATTTATTGCAGGGAGGATATTAATGGCAGGAGTTGTTTTATTTTGGACCGAGCAATTTTCACGTAAGTTTGAAGTAGTAAGCTGTATTTACCTTTTGGCACATGATCGAATGAAATGTTGACACGTCGGCAGCGGGTGGTATCAAGAAACAACTTTTATCGCGTGATTTTTTTAAAACTTGGGTCAATTACTTTAGTTGCACGATATTAGATTTGCACTGTTGGATCTGACTCCGAGATGCGAATGGTCAGGATTTGGTTGAAATCTGCGAGGTAAATGCAGTGGGGCCGAGGTTTTGAATGTGAGCCACAGATATGGTAAATGGAGATCTACGGTTGTAGTTAAGTGCGATAGGGAAGGAAGCTAGGGAGAGGATTATCACGTTCGTTGAGAACCGTCGAATCAATGGGATGTTGGAGATTGGATGGTCAAGATTGAATCCGATAGCGCTGAGGAATTTTAGTAAGATCTATGTATAAAAAGGCTTTATACATAGAATAAAGTGGACGAGGAGGGGTTTATAAAGGGTTTAACCAAAGTAAAACTATGGTAAAGGAATATATATCGGGGAAAATGGATAAGGTTATGGCTTTAACCTTGGGTTAAGGATAGTCGGGAGAGGATATATATAAACAGATGCATGGGTTTTATGAAGTTTGGTTTAAATTAAACTTCAGGATTATTTTTGTTTTAAACACATATGAAACATGTTTACTGATTTTTTATGTATTTTTATTATATAGTTAATTAAATTAAATTGATTTAATAACCATAAGGGGCGGGATATTTACATAAAGTTATTTTTTAGCCAAAGGGGGTTTAATGTGGGTTTTATTTAAACATGTGAGGATAATAAACTTTGGCTTAAAGTTATATTAATGGGTTTTGGAGGGTATTTAATAAAAGGGAGTTATATTAAATAGAAGAAGGTTATTTTCTAGGGAATTATTAAATAAGTTAAAGTTAATATGACAAGGGAAAAATGGATACTCAAAATACATTAATATAACTAAGAAAAGTGAAGATTAAAGGCAAATTTTCATTATAATAACTTCATCACTCAAACTTAGGATAAAATGTCATTTTTAGGGTTTTATGCTTTCATGAGATGTGGGAAGTTAACTAAATGGGGATTAGAACATCATTAAGTAAAAATGAGGATTTTGCTTATGATTTTTCAGGGAAATGAATGCATGAATGAAAAATAATGTGATTTTTGGGATTAATATAGACATTTAACATTTTCAACTAATCAGCGATAGAGCCTTGGGTCCGGTCCCAACAAAAGTCAAGGAAATGCCTTGAGCCTTTCTGACTAATAGTTTAGGATGATAAATGACTATGGGGAAGGGAAGTTAGTTATTTGCAGCCTTGATGAATAATATTTACAATGATGCTTCTCACCTTTTTCTTCCTACCCAATTTTAACTGCTAACATTTTTTCTTCCATTTTGATTAGGTGCATTTGAGCTAGCAACCTTTACAACATTTTTTCTTTCTGAAAGCAATAAAAATATCAAATTCTACACTTATTTCATCCATGAATCCAGATTAAAATTTTGGATTCACTTATTCTCTATCTAACTACTGAATTGTCATGATTAAACTATATGACAATTCTTTATTTTCTATCTACAACAAGTGAAATTGAAACATGAAAAGTCAAGATTAAACTATTTAACTCATCATGGATTATGGAATTTATTGACACTCTGCCATAATCAACTGCAAAAAGTAAAAGTAGTGGCATTTATACTTGCACACTTTCATGTTTTATTAATATTTTTTCTTTTGGGGTCTATTATTTTTTCTAAGTACTTTGATTGTTCTTTTAGAACTTTTTACCCTCTTTTTGATTTTTTTGTTTTTATTTTTATTTTTTACAAAATATGGGAATACAACTTGCAGAAGGAAAAATATGTACATATTTACAAGAGTAACATCATTCAATTCAAAATTATGAATCCTATATTTATAGGTCACTAACACGTTATACCCTCACTTTGATCAGAGCTCATTCACTTTGTGTGACTACACATGATGCTTTTTTCGCACAACAAGATCTTAATCAATAATGGCAGAGTTTTTAGAAAATTACCCCAGAACCCCTTGAAGAATCTTTGCTCCACCTCAGAGTAGGACAAAAATTGATCAATTACAAATTTTGTCACAAACCCTCCTATCACTTTGTCTAACCAATGATCTACCGTGCGAGTAATGGTGTTATCAATATTTTCTAACTGCTGAATCAGCTCTGAGGTCCACTACGTGACCTGCTCATCCTTCCAACACGTTTGGAAATCTACGAGCCTCATGAGCCACTCTTGAAGCTCGATCGTAAATGTCACAAAGAAAAAATTTTAGATCTCTGTGAAAAATTTACTTATTTTTCCACTTTTCTATGGTTAAATTTGCACTGCGATTCTCTCTTACTGCGAATTCCTAAATTTTATTTTCGAACCACTCATCGATCTCTTTCTTCTCAGGTCTCCAATGCGCTCTTTGCATTACCCAATCTCTCTCTCAAAATGCTCCCGGTCCCCGCAACGAGACCATTTTTTGGCTTGAGGGGTCTTGACCGAGGTTCAGAGGTTAAGGTTTGCCAAAAAATGTCTATGCTACTGGCCTTTTCAGCAGTGACCTGCTTGCGCAGGCCAAAGTCTCACCCGAAGCAGTATGGGAGGGCACTGGAACCAGGTTTCCACATCCATAGAGAGAGCAGGTAGGTCAAGCAGAGTTTCATTGCCAACTTATCAAGCTTTGCATCTAACAGATTAAGTATAGGCTTATATAACAGAGATCGGGTCTAATGATTACTTTTGCGTCTACGTGCGTAATACCATTCCATCAATACAACAAATCTAATCACAGCAATTAACAGATCATGGTTTCATATAACAGAAACTAGGATACTTTCGCAGCTATCAAACATATATTTTCGCAGCTGAATCATACAACCCAAGTTCGCATGAATTATAACAGAATAGATCCAGATCATATCAGATATCAACAATACTTGTAATGGATCCAACAATTCACATCAAAATTAATATATTAACTCAAATAATGCAGAGATAGTTAACCAGATTCACATATATTATCATCCAAAACCCAATACAATCCAAAAACTAGCAACCCAAATAGATCTAAGAATTCACAACTATCATCAATCTCTATTCTTGCCTACTATGACTCAAAAAAGGTTTATCTATTTATACCGATTAGCCTACACATCCAATGGTCCGCAAACTGTGGTTTGTAGACTCTTGGACTATCCTTGACCCGTTACAATGAATTAGGGACTTTGGCCCACCCCAAAACCCCTGCGTTAGACTAAATATTACAAAAATATACAAAAGTGCACCAACTTCGCAGCTTTAGGAGACCCCATTCCAACAACACATAAGAAACACATATCAACATTGGGATTTAAGGTGGAAACCCAAGTTGGGAGAAAATCACCATTGTTGTCATCTTTGTCTTCAATGTTTATTATATATATGTTGGGTGTGGAGCCTGATTATATTATTTATTTTGTATCATAGCGTTGGAACCCTGTTCTAAATGGGGCAGAAATGCTGCCCGTAACTAAACACTGCCTGGGGGCCCAAGTGGGGGCAACTGTGAATTTATGGAGCCCCCCCCTTGGCGGGGCGCTTCGGGGGAAGCACCCCAAAGCTAAAAATAGATGTAAAACTTCCTTGTAAAAGTATAGTAATTTATATTCAGTATGGGACATTCATTAGACAAATGATCTGACGGTAGAATTTATGTTTAGTTTAGAGCTTTTCACCCTAGAAGGAAACCCCCTATTTTGTATGAGGGTATTGTATTGCAGCTTTGAATTGTATGTGTATTCTCAGAGCGAGAAACAGATAGGGATATTGTGCGAGAAAATAGAGGATATTATAGTGGATCTACTATAGGTTTTGTCTCTTAATTTTATTGGATAATAGAAAGGAAGGATTGGTTGTTAGAGGTGGATGTAGCCCAAACTAGATGAACCACATATATCTGTGTCTCTCTACTTTTATGTGTTTTTGTTTTCTGCATATTTTATGTGTTGCATTTCTCTGTAATATATAATTTTCTAACAACTAGTATCAGAGCCGAAGGCTTGTTTGGCTGATAAATTCACAAGAAAGATGGGTTCCTGGTTCAAGTGGGAGAAATGGTGACACATGGTAAGTTTAGGGTCGAGAAATTTAACAGCCAAAACTTCCCGTTGTGGAAGATGCAGATGGAATATTATATTTATCAGAAATATCTGTAACTACCATTGAGCAGAAAAAAAAATAAGTCGACGACTATGACAAACGTAGAATGGGAGATTCTCGATATAAAGGCACTTGGAATAGTACAGTTGTGCCTCGCAGCGTCGGTAGCCTTCAATATTTTGAAGGAAAAGAAAACATAGGGTTTGATTAAGGCATTGGAAAAAATATAATAAAACCCCTTGACCTCAAACGAGGTATTTCTTATGAAACGTTTATTTAATATGAATATGTGTAATATCCCAAAATAGGGACTGCTCAACCATGCATGCATAAAAAATTCATTTTCAGAAATATATACTATAAATAATGAAATCAACTCTTGGATCCCTTAGATCAGTCAATATAGAACCTAAATCCAAGAATATATCTGAAGCAAATCAAACTAGGTGGGTTAAATAGACCTCCCACACCTAGGATAGCTAAAAAAGGCTAAAACCCAAAACACTACAACACATAAATTATTGCATTAAAGAGACTGTGCAGTATAATGAGGGTTTGTACAGATAAATAGAAGAGACAAATAGATCTGAGATTATATTAAATAATATGTCTCAAAAATAGAGATCTAGTCTCCTCATAACAAAATCTAGAGAACCCGGGTAGGGTTTATAGGAATGCACTCAAATACAAATGGTGATCTTCAGAAATAAGACTGAATAATCACTAAAAATTAAAGAACATGAGTATATAAGGCTGAAATAATTTAAATCTGATGTACGTCTGATCAAAGGTATTCCCCCATGAAGGATGAACCTCTCAATCACAGGAAAACTCCTAAAAAGAACCACCAGATCCACTGCAGAAAGTGCCCTCCAAAAATAACACAATTCCAGAATAGAATAAAGCTGTAGGTGATGGAAATGTGTTGGCCTACTTCCAAATATCTTATATCAGCCCAATAACGCTCCAAAATAATCCTCTAATAGAAGGAAACCTCCCTCCTATGTGAAACCAACTCAGAAAGTGGGTTTCTTAACCCTCCACTGCAACACCCTGCAACTCAATACAACCTCTTGCAAAAAATATGTTGAAACTGAAGACTAAAGCTTGGCACCAATGCCAGATGTGTGGAATGATAGATCAGGTCACTCCCAAGAGCTACTCAAAGGGAAGAGAAGTAATTCCTGAACAAGAATACCTTAGTTCTAAATAGCACCGACAATCTTAGCTAAACAGCTAAAGAGAGAAAAAGTCTAAGAAGACATAAAAATATAATTCATAAGCTAACCCAAAATGGTTTCCATCCTCTTCCTTATAAACTAAGTGAGCCTTTTCACCTTGGGTCCCACTCAATAGGGTTTCCACCATCACACAAACAATCTCCCTCAAAATTGCATTGTACCTTCATTAGAGCCACTCCTCTAAACTGGGTTGTTTGGTCAAGGTTGACCCCTTCAACATGCTTCAGCCCTTTTCACACCTAAGGGTCTTCAATCCAGCTCACTTAGCTATCTATGTTGAACCTAATTCATATTGAGCTATTTTTATTGCTGATCCACTCCTCCTACATTTATGTTTTTGACTTGGTCAAACTTGACTTTTTCCACATGCAAAATGTCCCTCTTCACACATGAGAGTGTAAAATCCAGCTGGAATTATGATCCCCTTTCACACTATGAAGGATTTTATCCTTATTTCTGAAATTTATGGGCCTCCTTACCAATTTATTCATCTCCTAAGTGATATTATAAAAATTTAATATTCCACTTTACTGCATGCAAATTTTGGAATATTACAGTCCTCCCCTCCCAAATGTTGCTTGTCCTCAAGAAACTGCAAGGATATAACTGAAGAGAATCCTCTTCTCCCCCTATAGCACCCTCATAAGATAAAATCCTCTGAGGATCAAGGTGTTGTTTCATCCATATATCTCCAAGTTGCCCCTCCCAAGTAAGCAAGCTATCTTTTGGTGAACATCCCAAATAGCTGTCATCATGTGAAAGTAAAGTATCAATGGAGGCAACAATGGGTGGTATAAAGGCCCTCTTGAGGCATGAGGTCTGATATATATTTGGATCTACCATCCCCATATGAATTTCCCATCCCCAAGCTATCATCCATACAAAATGAGTTACCTCCCAACATGGCAACTCCTGAAAATCCTCCTCCACCTTGAGCTCTTGCAAAGTAGGTGGGCTGAAAATATGATCATGGTAGACAAAGTAGCCTAAACCACGTTGTCTTCCTCTCCACCTAAGATAAGTGTAGAGCATTTTATTATCTTGGGATGCAATAATGTTTCCCTCAAGTGGAAAGAAGGAAACTAGATCTCTAAAGATCCCTCCCCCAACGTTGTGACTCAAGTTGGCCCAAACCATCTCATATATGATGGATAAGAGATGACCACCATATGGCATCCCATCCATCTCATGGCCCTCCTCATAAAGAAACAAATATTTTTTTGTGGTGGCCATATCTCCTCCCATGCTCCCCTTAGAACATGTAATGAAGAAAGTGTAGGAATCCTCCTTCCCAAATAACACATCCACCTAATGTGTTTCTCCCCCAATCATGCTCCCCATAAAAGCGAGAACAACATCAGAAAATGGGATCATTATTAGCATCAAAATGAATGGAATACTGAAGGTTTCATGTGGTGCTGGAAGGTACCAATTGTTTCCCAAGTGGTCACAGCGCAGTCTTCCCCACTGCAGCTTTAGAAAATAGCATGGCAAGTTGTTCCTTGACAAATGAATAGTTGTGTAAGTCATCACTTCTACTAGAAAATAGTAAATGGTTGAATGTATCAACTTAGCATACAAGAATTAACCAAACACTTGTCCAAATTCATACAACAAATGGTTATCTCCATCATAATAGTTGGCCAAAAATGGTCCATGGAGCCGAAAGGAAAGCTTGCCCCTTTGTGGAACAATGCACTGCAAAGAAATGGTAAGAGCATGCAAATATTATGTTGGACAATCAATAAATTAAAAAACAAATTTATTACCATGTAATGAAATTAATATTATGATAGGATCCATAAGTAAGTCCTCCATAGTGGTATGGCATACTCCTATGAAGAGGAATGAACCATATGCTGCAGGAAGATCATCCTTGTTATTCTTGGAAATCCAAGTCAAGAAGAACATACCATAGTAATAGATGCCTCCATCCACTACTCCATCATTCTCACCTCCTCCTTATCCCCCAAGTGCATCAAATTTGAAGTGATCCTGGGGACACTCCATCAATAAGTCCATGCTCCAAAGTGACAGCATTGTTGGCCTATGCAAATAGGATCTTGCCAACTCATAACTCCATTATTTGACATGCTCATTGTCAAATACTCCTCCCTATTTCTAAGGTAAATCCCCTCTGTAGACATAGGCAATCCCACTAGCCCTAGGGTTGGTCTAGCCACAAATAGAACAAGATATAATATTGATTCCTAGTTAATGAATGGACGGATATTCGATAGATGGCTTACTAGAGGTCCTATGCTATTGTGGTTGTCGAAAAGAGTGCCTGCCTCTCGCTCTTGGTTTGACAGATCATGGTCCACTCACTTTCACGCTTGGGCACCTGCACACACACAAGAAACAATGACAATATACAACATACTGATTCACATTCATAACTATTAGTCAGTCGAAGAGGACTAAATCAATTTCATTGAATAAACAACATAACACAATGATGGAACCAGCACCATAGTCAAGTATATTAATAAATGAAGGGAAGAGTACAACCAAGCTTCAATTTTGTGGTCTCCTCCAACAGGGTTCAAGCAGAGTGCGTCTCACAAAGGCTCATCAGGAATTCAGACGGGACTCTCTCTATAGAATTCTCCTTGGTTCTACCTTCTGAATAGCAATTACTCAACTATAGTATTTTCCCCCAAGTTCAGCTAGCTTTCATAAAGGGAGAAGGCCTATTCTTATAAAGAGTGAGGGAGAGGTTAGGATCCCTATAATTATGGAAGGGAGACCTATCTTCGAGGAGTGTTCAATGGGAGGTTGAAACCACTGCCTAAAGAGGGAGATCCGTGGTTGATCAACTTAACCACTTCCAGTGACTCATCCCTGAGGTGGTTATAAGGAAACTTCCGCCTCTAATTTTTTAAAAAATTTCTTAAAATAGCTTGGCGTGGGCATTGCATTGATATAGAGCACCACATGGCACGAGCTCTAGTGAAAATATTCCACATTGGTGCGAGGGGTGAACTAGCAACCGGCACCAAGGCGAAAACATAGGTTTTGTGTGATTTTTTGAGGAAATTTCCAACAAGAGAAATTATGTCCTTATGCAGAAGGATGCAAAGAAGGTGTTTGCAAAGTATGACACTGCTCACAAGTCACAGGAATGACCCTCCAATATGCGGGGAAAGGGATTGTAGGGATGGTACAAAATGCTGTGTAATAGATGCCCCCTAAAGCATGAGGTCTGAGAGAGAGGGAGGGGTGAAATGATTTATGAGAACGCGTTCTACCCAAACACTGCTATCATAAAAACTCCGAGTACAAATAAAACTGATATCTCGGATACATGACATGTGGCATGGGCGCAGCCATCCATAATAGAGTACATAAAAAGTAAGATCCGAGGTATGGATGCAGCCATCCAGCAATAAGGATCAACAAATAGACTCAGGTATGGTCATAGCCATCCAATCAGAAGAGTCATGTAATAAGTCATAGTAATCCACAAAGAACCCATAGCTTGGATTTCATCAGACAAAACCCAGGGTCTTACGCTCCATCTCAACCCAAAAAAACTACAAATTCAAGCATGCAAATAAACGAGTTGAAGTCGAACATGCAGGAACATCGTCTGATTACCATCCAATAATGAGAGCTATTAACAGACATGAGAGAAACCACCAGTAATTACAATGGCTATTAAGGTACAAAACGTACAATCCATGGAATGTGAACACTGATCTAGCGTCGAACACCCATAGAATCATCCGATCAAAGGTTGATTATGTGGAGCTTGCGTCGAATGCGAATAACCTACCATTGAGGCATGCAAGCTCCAAGGTACCAAAAAGGAGTCTCTAGATCGGATTCCTAGATAATGAGCTAAAGTTTACAGGAAGTGACCTGATCAAAGGTGGGTCATAATGTTTCCCACATCATCAACACAAGACAGAGGAATATGATGTTTGTGAATCAGGACCAACAGAGAATCAGAGGGAGGTTGAAAATTACAGAGGCAAAACTTCTCTTGAACATATCGGTGGCACAACACTGGATTTGGAAATGTTTCACATCAAGGGATCTAAGGTCATGGTGACGTGGCAAAGAGCAGATGAGCGATCAAAAGAGATTACCTAAACGCATGGAGGCAAAAAAATGACGAAGTGAGATGTCCCCAACCCAATAGGAATGCAAACAAGTGCCATGTTCAAGAGTGACATACTGCCAACACGACTACAATTTGGTTCCATTTTCCCCCACCATTTCTGGCGAGTACACCAATTATTTTTTAAAACAAGCTTGTGGGGGATAGCATATGATTACCATGTAAGTTTTTCCTTTAGACAAATCCAACCTAGTACATTTTACGAGCGCTAGGAAGGAGGAACTCGAGTAATGTCATAACGATGGAGTCCGATTTCATCCGCTTTTAACGAGTCTGACAAAGAGAGAAATCAACATCTTTTCAAGTTTAGAGAGTTTGAAAGAAAGCAGAAAAGAAAAATCTAGCAAGGCCCTTTTCGTAAACTCTCTCTCAGATCCGAAAAGGTAGAAAACATCATCTAAGAGAACCTCTTAGTCGCGATAGGCTAAGGTATTCCTTTTCCATAAATAATCTATCCCAGCCCAAAAAAGGGGTAAACGTATACTGGGTAGATATCGTTTCACAGCCATTTAACGAGTTCAAAACAGCAAGCATCTCGACAATATTTTCAGTTTTAGAGAGTCAGAAAATAGCTGAAAGATGACTCCAGTAGTGAATTTTTCGTTTTTTTACCGAGTCTGAAAAAGTAAAAAATATAACTCGTACTTTGTCATAACCATGTGAAAAACCTGTTGCTACACAAGAGACATGTGTAAAACCCATTTCTCAAAAATAATATGATAAAATAATCGACAAATATGTTTTAAAACCTAATTTAAGATTCCGAAAAGTTATAAAATGCCATAAGTGGTAAAAATTATTTACTTTTCACTTTTACCTCTTTGTGGAGCAATAGTGACCCATTATGCTTTGCGATCTTGCGGGATGATTGCGAGTGATCCAGTGAACCGATATTGATTTTTTCAGTCTCAGGTAAGATATGACACCATTTCCCATCTTTTAAGCTATATTTCATTACTTTTAAATGCCATTTTGATTTCCTAGGAAGAGATTTATCAAAATTAGGGCATTGCGGTTGGCGCGGGTTTTGGGCATAGACCGCGCCAATTGCCAATTTTTTACACAAAGGGCGCGCCCATTGACATGAATATTTGAAAAACAGTCACACCAACTGCGAAACCTAAAAATATGCATAATTCTAAGTAAAATGCAGTCATTTTCTTGTAAATTTCAATGCCCAAGTAGACTAACAATGCTCATATGAACAATGTGTGCAGGTACTAAGCAGGAAGAATGGTGATTGAGTGGAAAGAGAGGGAACACAGTGAGGAAGATGAACTTGCCATGGAAAATGATCGATGCATGGATGCCCTCAAAGATTGTGGGCTAAAGAAATTCTTCCTAACACCGTGCCTCCGAGCTCAGCCGGAATTGCTTCAATATTTGATAAGCATCTGGGATGAAGACCAAGAAAAATTCGTGCTTTGAGATGATGACCTTGAAATCGAAGTTTCTGATGTCTATTTTATCACAAGATTTTTCGCAGAGGGCTACAGTCCCTATCATGACTGGTACCCATCCTACCATGGAAAACATGGGGATGGTAATTGACAAGGTGTGCTAAGGGGAAAAAAAAGGATCAGGTAGTGGAAAGGTTGACATCCAAACCATCCTAGACCTGGCACTAAAATTAGTGTTGCACACTATCACGTGGGCTGCAAGATCGCAAGCACCGCATGAAGCCACAAAAACACAACTGCTTCTTGCCGTAGACTGCCTGACCCCGACTCTCTACAATTGGGCAAAGGCCATGGCTATAAACATGAAGTGGTAACTAACCAAGTGCAAGAAGAAAAAACTGAAGTATTTAGGGTATGGATCAATTTTGGTACCATTATTCTTGGAATGACTACCAATATTCCAGCGCCAGGAGGTCATTGTCTCGATGCCACCACCTAGAGAACCACGGATGGCTTGATGAGTTGCGTTGATGCCCAGAGCAGGGGGTGGCCAACAGATGTCCTGGAGGCTAGAATTCTTCAATTGGCTCCGCCGACAATTAATTTTTGTGGAGGACTAGCCCTACTCTGGTACAGACTTCACCGGTGATCCAAACCTCCCACTCTCGGAGGGAGAGGATTGGGACGAAGAGCTAGGTGGGTCTCATTTTTTATTTTCACGAGTTTATGATTTTTTGGTATATATGCATGTTCTAACAGTTAATATTATATTTATGCAAATGCTGGCCCATAGATACCTGTAGGTATGTCACCGATAGCGAGGCGAAATCCTCGCGATTTCGATCCTCATGGTGAGGGCAGCGGGGAGGAGATGGTAAAAAATCTAGAGGGGATCGCCTGTGGGATTCCGGAATATGCTCACCTTGATGATGTTCCTTGGGAATATCAGAGGCATACCTTAGGGGTTCCGAGTCGTATCCATTGCTTGTCGTATCCACTGCTTGCTGAGGCTGTTGGTACGGGCGGTGACGTGCTATCATGAGCACCACGCTGATTAGGCACCTAGGCTTTTATTTTCGCATATTTTGAGAGACATGTTGTCTTGGGATGTAACTGAAACATACATATATATATTTTTTGGGTTTTTATGATGCACACGTTGCAAACAATCGATATATATACATCTATTTTCTACATGGGTCTATTTACATATGATGATGTTTTATAAATTGTGCAAATGTCTATCTAACATAATGTTAGCTATTGCATCAGTTAATGTATTCATTCGCCTTGGTATATGTTGATATGTGATGAAATCAAAATGTCTTTCAAGAAAATGAATATGAAAATATAAGCTGCAAATCTAGATTTACAAGAAATGTGCGTATGTCGAGGTTAATTGCCTCGATTAATAGTTCTAAAACAGCACAATATTCAGTGACATTGTTTGTAGTTGGTCCTAGAAAAATACCTTGTAGGTTAATCAACTCATCAACAGGATTATAAATTACCTAGGATGTCGAAGACAAGTTCCTGGTACTGCGGGAAGCACCATCCGCGAAACCAACATAAGGGGCAATAGAAATCTGCATAACAAGCAAGACCGAATAAGTAGAAAAAAGCTTACAAAGCACATCAAACCAAAACATGCACAAAAATGAAAAAATCACCTATGTACACATACCATGCATGAATGACTTAAGCATAATAATTTTTAAAATACAATCCATTTCTTGGTTATGCTAAGCGATAACATTCATAATAAATAAGCTCATAAGCCCCATTCTGTAACACACATTTAACGATGTAGGGCCCATGCCACATGGGTTGGAATTTACTTTCTCCCAGCTTGTCATGAGCTTGGTTGTACAGGAGAATGAAGTTTCCTTCAATAAAAGAACAAAGGGAAACTGTTTGGTCAAATTGAGCTTTGACTCGCTTCTTTTATGCTTCGATGACCAAAGCAGCTAAGCGACGAGTTTCATCCAATTTCACAAAATAGAGGAGATGCTCTTCCTCAGGTGAAGTATTAGGAAGTAATTCCACATCTAATTGTAGTGAAGGAATTTCACACTCAATTGGAAGAGTAGCTTCTAGACCATACACCAACTGAAATGGGGTGAATCCTGTTTCACTCTTAATCGATGTTCGGTAAGCCCATAGAGCTGAAAACAACATGAGATGCCAATTTGATTTATGGATCCGAATTTTTCATTGAAGCATTGTAACAAGAACTTTGTTTATGGCTTCAACTTGGCCATTAGCTTGAGGGTAATATGGCGTTGAGCTGTCGTGACGCAAACCCAACTTAGACGTCAGCTCCGCCATCATATAGTCTCGAAATTGTGAACCATGATCGGTAACGATGGCTTGAGGGACACCAAACTGAGTAATAACATGATTTAATATGAATTTCACTACTATCTTACTGTCTGTAGCCAGTGTAGTCATTACTTCAGCCCATTTTGTAAAATAATCGATGGCGATGATAATATAGGCATGCCCCCCGGTCGAGCGAGGGTTACATGTCATAAAATCAATGCCCCATTTGGAAAAAGGACCAATGGTAATGACAAGGTGTAAAGGAATAGGTGGTGCACACATCTTGCATTGATATATCTGGCACATATGACATTTGAATACTGTGACAATGTAGTCTTTAAAAATGGTTGGCCAGAAATAGCCAGCATGAAGGATCTTCTATGCGATGGCATAACTGAACATGTGATCACCACAGGCACCACTGTGGCAGTCATTTAAAACTTTCTCAGCTTCCTCGAGGGTCATACATCAGCGGAATATGGAATCGACTCCAACACGATAGAGGGTATCTCCAATAATACGATAAAGTTGCAACTGATGCCGAATGCAGTGTCGGGCATCTTTCGTCAACTCAGACCTAAAAGTATAAGTTTGGAGATACATGATGATATCACTATACCACAGATCGAGGGTGCTAATCAAGAAAAGAGTTTCATTCGGAATATGATCCTTGGAATAAGAAGCAGCATAGTCGGCGGGGAGAGAACAAATTAGTTCAGAGAAAACAAGTGATTTCTTTGATTTAGCAGTAGAAAATTCAAAATAAAAATCTTGGAGGATAATGATCCACTTTGAGTATTTTCCTCCCAGCAACTATCGAGACAGAATATAGGTCATGGGGTTAGAATAAAAAATCACAGTTACCATCCATAAAAGGATATAATGATTGAAAACATTGGATGGCCTGGACCGCAGCCAACACTAACTTCTCAACATGTGCATAACGCGTTTCAAGGTCGAGAAGGTTTCTAGACAAGTAGTAAATAACATGCTCATTACCGTCATCATCATCTTGAACCAAAACCATGACGATCATACTGAAGGTAGTAGCTATATAGAGGGTGAGATCACGATGATCATTAGGAGGATGTAATAGAGGAGCGTTGACAAGCAAAGTCTTAAGTGTATTAAAAGATTGCTGACCAATATCATCCCAATAGAAAGGTACGTCCTATTTTAAAAGTCATGTGAACCCTTTGGCTACTTTGGCATAGTTCAGGATAAAAATACGTAATAAATTTTCTTTCCCTTGGAGACTCTGAAGCTGGTGTAATGAGGATGGAGAGGGGAGATTAACAATGGCCTCAACCTTAAGTAGATCAAGGAAAATTCTGTCTTTGGATATGATAAACTCTAAAAGCCTACCAGAATCGATGCAAAAGACACATTTATGTAGATTGAGCTGAATGTTGTAACACCTAAAACAAAGAAATATCTGGCAGAGATGGTCCGAGTGGTCTTTTTGCACAGCTGAATGAGTCGGAAGGTCATCTAGGTATGGTTGAACAATATGACGCATATCATGAAAGGCATAAGAAATCGTGTGTTCGAATATAGGCCCAGCATTCTTCAAGACGAAAGGGAGTTTCTTATATGTGAACATTCCCCAAGGACAAATAAAAGTGGTCTTGTGTTGATCGGACAGGACAATGTTGATTTGATTATAGCCAGAAAATCCATCCATAAGGGAAAAAATCTCACTCCCCACACAGTCGTCGATGATATGAACGATGAAAGGGGTGGGATAGTTATCCTTAGGGCAGGCTCGATTAATATCGTGATAGTCAACACAAATGCAAATTTTTCCCTGCTTTTTATCCACAGGAATAATGTTAGAAACCCACTCTGTCAGAGGAATCGGATAAATGAAACCTGCTTTGAGAATTTTTTCAACTTCAGCGTTTATGGCGGCGACTTTCCGAGGATGCACTGGACGAAGATGCTGGAAAATAGGCTTCAAACCGGGGTAGGTGGGAATCTTGTACACCACAATACTGGGATCAATTCCAGGCATATCTTTGTAATACTAGGCGAAAACATCACAGAATTCATGAAAGAGGCTAGTATACACTTGGAATTCATCGGAAGAGAAAGTGACTCCGATATGGATGTTCTCGATAATTCCTGGTTTCACGGAAATATCGATAGGCATCATCTGGGTGATGTTACTCAAGTTACCTTCAGTGAAGACTTCGTGAGTCAAGATAGGCATCTGAAGTGGTGGAGAAGGAACTTGAGATGCAAAATGCTTAAGACAGTTAGACATTGCCCGAAGGCTAGGCATAAACAAGGAATGATGATTCCCATCGCTCCATGGTAGGTCTTCGAGAGACATGGTTTCCACTATAGCCTCATCGGATGGAAACACTTCTTTCAAAGGATCAGGCGAATCTGTGTTGCCGAGCCAGGGGGATTGAGAATAAACGTCGAGATACATGCTCAAAGGAGCACCTTGAGAAGGGGGATAATCAGATGCAGCTACAAGTTCGCAATATTTGATTTCAATTGGACTAAGTGGCATCGAATCCCCAAAGGAATCAACCTGTTTAGGTAAAGGGACAATCCATAGGTCATCCAATCGAGAGATCTTATTAACTTGAATGGTATTTGGTGGCGGAAGGGGAAAGATCCCCATGGGGATGGGGTATTTGAAAAGATCCGGCCCTACACTGTCAGGGGGAGAAGGAATCTGATCCATGTATGGAATGTTGTTCTCATAAGACGAGGTAAAGAACGAAAACTGGTCGACATTAATGATTTTTCCCTCGTGCAAAAACTTTAGAAGATGGAAGAGGGTGGATGGAACACACAACATAGCGTGATTCCAACTGCAACCGAGTAGAAGATTGTAATTGAGATTAGCATCAACTACTTCTACTTTGACATTGACCATCTTTCCTTGCAACGTGATCGCCAAGCTAGCGAGAACACCCAAGGGTTTCGATTCCCTTCCATCAAATGCCTCAAGGGCATTGGGTGACAAAGTTAGGGTTGGAGAGATAGTAGCCTTCCAGCAAGAACATGACATGACATAGGTGGATGCACCTTCATCCACAACAGCTCTATGGATGTTGAGACCATTACTGCCAAATTTTATGACAAGCGCAATCTGGTGTGGAAGTCGGCGGATGAAATTCTCTAAGTCGAAAGTGAGAAGGCTAGAATCAACAGGATCAATCCTGTCGATCATAGATAATAACACTTTATGTTGAGATGGACCAATCTGAAGCACTTCTAACGTAGACATCACGGATGGAACCTGTGCTAAATCCTCAACAATACTTTAATGTTGAGCAGCATAGGCATTAGGATTATAAGAAGATTTCTGGAGAACACCTTTAGAAGGTGGTCGTACAACGGGTTCAGCACTGGGCCTTTCAATCTCAAGAGGACCAGAGGCAGGTGGGAGAGGAGGACCATTAGCGATCTCTTTCCTGGATGTCTGGTGTGATCCAGTATAATCTTTTGACCGAGTAGTGATGGAAATGGGTGCAGTACCGTTCATCATGAACACTTGAGAGCCAAACAGTGCAGATGGCGCAGGTTGCTCGACCATATGTGTTTGCTGAGATGGAAAAGGTTCTTTGAGGATAGACGAAGTTCCCTTAGTGCCGTTGAGAAATTGACTAACTTTGGCTCATCTAGGACAATCCTTAGTGTAGTGTTCCTCATCGAAAATCATACAGGTATACTTCGGCTTGCACTGTGAATTGTCATCAGCACGAGATTTAGACGAATCTGGTTTTGGGGCATTGGCTTTGGCCTTGCCTTTGCCATTATTTTTTCCCTTGGATGTCTTTTCTGCAAGATTGGCCTGGATGGCGTTGACCTCTGAGATTTTACCAGAATCTGAGGTAGGCTGAGGAGTAGAACCATTGGAAGGATTTGATTTTTTCTTCCCAGTGTTGGAAGAGGGAGACTTACGTGAAGTCTGAGAGATGGAACCAATAACGCTGTTGAAGGATGGGGTGGCCGGTGCTTTAGAAGTCCCAGGTCATGGAGAATTAGTCAATATATCATACAATATGCTTGATTGAGAGTACACTAAATCAAGGTACTGGGCACAAGAAATGGCCTGTTCCTCGATTACACATGCCCCCATGGCGATGTCCTTTGCAATCCGATTGAAAAAAGAGGTAGTGAACCAATGAGTAATAATCTGATAAGGAATTTATAATTTGATCAGATGCCGACGACGTCTCCATTCATGAAAGTGGTCCAAGATATGGGTAGCCTGGTCATGTTTCAAGGATGCTAGGAGATGCGTCCCGACTTCATAACAAACTGGTAACTGGAAATGAGTAAGGAACGCCATAGCAAGAGTGTTGAAATCTTGAAAGATACCGTGAGGTAGCTCGATGTACCACTTAGCAGCAGCTCCGACGAGAGTTCGCTAGAAAATATGGGGTGATGCAGGGGCATTGGAATTTAGCTAGAAATGTGAAAATTTGTTCACATGTTGTGTCTAGATGGGTTTAAAATTCACTGATTGTTGGGTCAAAGACAGTTTTACTAAGAGGGTTGGATCTCTCAACAATTTGTTTAATTTATTTTTGTAATAAATTAGAAACTATATTTAGACATACAGTTGTTCGAATAGGTGTTAGGAGAATTGGACATCTTTTGATTTGTTGAGCATATCTAGCTTCAGTTGATAGAAACTAGGGAGATATTAGCTAAATAATATTTTTTCTAAAAATGAAGAATTCGATCCTAATTGAGGAGGTCGATGGTTATGTGAAAGACTATAAATGTAACCTCTCCAACAGAGGAATTTGGAGTTGGCCGTAGAAGAATTGGATTGAGATGTTTTGCCTCTGTGTGAATAAAATTGCAGAATTTTTAACTATCTGTTGTTACTTGGCAATCCCCAAAGGATTCATTCCTTCGAATTCATGAATTTATGTGTATTAATTAGAAGTAATTTATCTCTGTGTTAAAGATGGTTTTTGAGTCATATATGTTTTGTGTAAAGAACTCTAGAGAATGGAGTAAACTCAGTTTTTCTTGATTAAGATCGGATTTGTAATGAGTCTATATTGTTAAGTTAAGGCAGAAAATGCGAGGCTCTTACAGAAGCACGGTTAAAATCAGAACACAGTGTAAATTTCCGTAGTTTGAATGCCATTTAAACAGAGTTTCAAGTAAGCGGTTTTGAGAAACAAAGCCACTGGTATCGCAGAACGATTGAGCCAAGGGTGGTTTATCTCTTTTTCAATGCAATCAAATTAGAAATTGACACATCACAATGTCAATACTGCCTATTTCGCGTAACTTTTATCTGATAAAGTTCGGTGGTGGATTGTATGCGATATCCTTCTGATCGTGATCAACAGATATCCAACGGTGGTCACATTGCACGATATATGGAGGTTTAACAAAAGGTATGGATCTGAAGTTTTATGAATTAAATATTTATTAAAGTTTGAAGTCTGGATATTTGGGTCCGAGAGGGTTTTAAGCTTGGTTTAGTGCTTTATTAACTATTTCCGAAGATCTATTGTTCTGAAATGGTTTTAACGTGGATTAAAATACATTTTAATGTTATGTTCCAGAAGGCTTAAAGCATTGATTGAAAAATCAAAGTATTGTATTTTCCGAAGGGTCTTAACATTGGTTCTAAATGGGTTTGAATGGTTCCGAAGGCTTTGTAACATTGTTATAAAGAGTTAATATTGTTTAAGGAGATAAGGGACTTTTAACTAATGTGTATTTCATTAATCAAATTTCATAAATTTGATGAATGAAAATAAAAACAAGGAACTGGAACAGATTCCCCCAGAGTTAGAAAATATTGTTAGCAAGTTTGAAAAACTCTCCTTAGCGCTTGCACCCACACTGCCATCATTTGTGGTATCAGAGCAGACTTCAGAGCATTTTTCAGATATTGAACAGGCTTCTAAGAGTCAGAAGAAGAAATCCAGCATGGCTGTTAGAATTGGTAGAGGTGTTGCTGCTAGAAGAAGAGGTAGACCAGTTGCTAATGCTGAAGTACTAGAGACTATGCAGTAGATCCAAGCCAGATTGGAAGCAATTGAAGTAGGACATCCAAGAGATCCTTAATATGTTAGTGAACCTAAAGCTGAAGAATAAGAAGACAATATTGATCTTACCCCTGATATGAGATTTTTTAAATCAGTTTTAGGCTCTACATCCAGGCCTAGACTTGAAGTATCAACTTTTGCAGGAGGAATGAATCTAGAAGAGTTGATAGACTAGATCAATGAGATGAATAAATGCTTTTATTATGAAGATATGGGTGAAGACAAGAGAGTTAAATTTTCAGTGACAAGGTTGAAAGGACATGCAGCACTTTGGTGGGATGGAGTGCAAGTAGAGAGAAGGAGAGCTGGGAAGCAGCCAATCAAGAGTTGGAGAAGAATGGTTGCAAAGATGAGAGGTAAGTTTTTTCCTAGTGATTATTAGCTTTCATTATTTAGACAAATGCAGAATCTTAGACAGAGATTAATGATAGTGAAAGAGTACACAGAAGAATTTTACAAAGTGAGCATAAGAGCTGGACAGATCCAGGACACAGCAAAGAAGATTTCCAAGTACATAGATGGTCTCCGAATGGAGATCCAGGATGAGATAAGTATATTTTATACTAAGACAGTAGAAGAGGCTTATTATATGGCCTTAAAAGCTGAAGAAAAACTCCTGAGAAATCAGTCTTCCAAAGGGAGAGGTACTTTCCGAGGAAAGGGAATTAAAGGTGGTAGAGGAAGATCTACAGCACCAAGAGATGGAGCTAGCAGCAGCTCACCTCAACATGCACACACAGAAGGTGATGCAAGTGGAAAAAGGAGTTCCTATAGAGGAAGAGTAGTGAGATGTTATAGATGTAACAAATTGGGACATAGAGACTATGACTGCCCAGAGAAAGAGAATGTGGGTACAAGTTAGAGAAATGAAATTGTTTCTTAGGCTGGAGAAGAAGAAGCAAAGTTGCCTGAAACAAAGAAAGAAATTATGCTAGAGAAAGGAGAATCCTTGGTGGTTAGCAAGGTTTTGTTGAAACAAACAAAGGAAGTTGTTGAGCCAACACAGAGGAAGACTTTGTTTATAAGTGTGTGCAAAGTTCAAGGGAAATGATGTCAATTGGTCTTTGATAGTGACAACACAGACAATTTGGTCTCTACAGAGGTGTTAGAGAAATTGAAATTGAAGACAAGGGAACATCCAACACCCTACAAGGTGTCATGGCTTCAGAAGGGACACTAGCTGATTGTGAAAGAACAATGTGAAATAGAATTGCATATGGGAAGCTACAAAGATAAAATCATGTGTGATGTGATGCTTATGGATGTGTGTCACATATTGCTGGGTAGACCTTGGTAGTATGATAGAGCAACAATGCATGACGGTGAGAGAAACACTTACAAGTTTTTCAAGGATGGCATGAACTAGACATTGTTACCTATGGAAGAAGGAGATGCATCAAGCAAAAAGTCTGGTCCAAAGAATTTATTGTTGAGTGAAAAAGAATATTTGTAGCGGATTGAAGATGAAGAGGTAAATTTTACTTTAGTTTGCAAACCTAAGGTAGTATTTACTTCTACTAAAATTTCTGATTTTCCAATTGAAATTCAAGAAATGTTGGAGAGTTATTGTGATATTATTTTGGATGATTTTCCTAATGAATTACCACCTATAAGAAGATTCAGCCATCAGATAGATTTGATTCCAGGATCAAATCTTCCAAACAAAGCAGCTTACAGAATGACTCCTACAGAAAATGAAGAAATCAGAAAGCAAGTGCAGGAACTGGTTGACAAAGGTTTGATCAGAGAAAGTTTGAGTCCTTGTGCAGTACCTACAGTGTTGAGTCCGAAGAAAGATGGAGGTTGGAGAATGTGCACTGATTCAAGAGAAATCAACAAGATAACAATTAGGTATAGATTTCCTTTACCCAAAATTTAATATTTGATGGATTGTTTGAGTGGAGCAAGATATTTTTCAAAATTAGATTTGAAAAGTGGGTATCATAAGATTAGGATAAGGGAAGGTGATGAATGAAAAAAAACCTTTAAAACAAATCAGGGATTATATGAGTGGATGGTAATGCCTTTTGGTTTATCAAATGCACCTAGTACTTTTATGAGGCTCATGAATGAAGTATTAAAGGAATTTATTGGTAAATTTTCAATAGTATATCTGGATGATATATTAATTTACAGTAAAACAAAGGAAGAACACCTGAGGCATATTAATTATGTCTTAACTTACATCAAGAGAAGTTAATAGTAAATTTAAAGAAGTGTTCATTCTTGAAAGAAGAATTAGTATATCTGGGTTTTGTTGTTTCTGCTGAAGGATTAAAAATCGATCCGTAGAAGGTAAAGGAAATTGTGGAGTGGCCTTCACCAAAAAGTGTTTTTGAGGTAATAAATTTCCATGGACTTGATATTTTTTATAGAAAATTCATAAGGAATTTTAGCAAGATTAATGCACCTATCATTGAAACCATAAATAAGGACAAACAACCATTTAAATGGACTACTGAAGCTGAAAGAAATTGTCAGTTTTTGAAATAGAAGATAACTGAGAAACCTGTCTTAGTTTTGCCTAATTTTAAAAAACCATTTCAAGTGATGTGTGATGCCAATGGAGAAGCTATTGGAGTTGTGCTAAGTCAAGAAGATAGGCCTGTAGCATATTTTAGTGAGAAGCTAAATGAGACAAGAAGAAAGTACTCTTCTTATGACAAAGAATTTTATGCAATAGTAGAATCATTGAAGAAGTGGAGACATTATTTAATGTCTAAATAATTTGTACTATATTCAGATAATCATGCTTTACATTATATTATGCAACAGCCTAAATTGAATCAAAAACATGCAAAATGGGTTGAATATCCTCAAAGTTTTAACTTTGTTCTGAAGCATATAAGTGGTCAAGCAAATAAGGTAGTTGATGCCTTGAGTAGGAAAAACATTCTTGTTCAAGAAAGTAAAATTGAAGTGGTAGGTTTTGATTTTCTTAAAGAACTCTATAAAACATATTTGGATTTCAAAGAAACATTTGAAGCATGCTGTAATCCTATTTTGATAGACAAAAGTCAGTGGTTAGATTATTTCTTGCAAGAAGGTTTATTGTTCAAAGAAATCAATTGTGCATACCAAATTGTTCCATGAGAGTGAATTTAATTAGAGAGAAGCATAGTGGTGGACTTGCTGTACATTTTGGTATTGATAAAACTTATGAGCAACTGAGTCATTTTTATTATTGGCCAAAGATGAGATCTGAAGTGGAAAATTATGTGAAGAATTGTAAAGTTTGTCAATATGCAAAGGGGAGAAGTCAAAATGCAGGTTTGTACATTCCATTGCCTATTCTAGGCAGAACTTGGGATATGGTAAGTATTGATTTTGTTTTAGGATTTCCTAAGACACAGAGAGGGAATGATGCAATTTATGTTGTAGTTGAAATATTATCAAAGATGGCACATTTTATTCCATGTTATAAAACCAGTGATGCTACTAATATTGCCAAAAAAAAATTCAAGGAGATTGTTAGATTACATGGGTTACCTAAAAGTATTGTTTATGATAGAGATACTTGGTTTGTTGGTCATTTTTGGAGGAAATTGTGGAAGAATATTGGTACTAAACTAAGTTTCAACTCAGCTTATCACCCTCAGACTGATGGGTAGACTGAAGTAGTAAACATAAGTTTGAGTAATATTTTGAGAAGTCTTGCAGGAGAACATCCTAAGCAGTGGGATCATATCTTACCATAGGCAGAATATGCATACAATGATTCATGTAATAGAAGTATAGGGTAGATTCCATTCCATATAGTTTATGGGATGCACCCAAGAGGAGTATCTAAATTGAGGAACTTGGGAAAAGCAGAAATGAGGAGTGCCAATGGAGAAGAGTTTGCTTCAGAGATTCAAGCAATACATGAGAAGGTAAAGTAGCAGCTACAGGACAACAACATCAAGTACAAGAACAGAGCAGATTTGAGTAGAAGAGAATCTAATTTTGAAGTTGGTGATTTTGTTTTGGCACATTTGAGAAAAGAAAGATTTCCAAAGAGATAGTATAACAAACTAAAATTCAAAAAGATAGGACCATGCAGGATATTGAGAAATTTTTCTGCAAATGCTTGTGAAATTGAATTCCCTTCTGATATTGGAATATATCCAATATTCAATGTTGCAGATTTATATAGGTATGAAGATAGTGGCACAGATGAAAGACTAGAAGACATAGAATAGATTGGTTGGGTAAAACAATTACCTATAGCAAAGCCATTACAGCCAGAAAGGATCTTAGACAAGAAAGTATTCAAGAAAACCAGAGGACAAGATTATTTCAATTAGAAACTATATTTAGAGATATAGTTGTTTGAATAGGTGTTAGGAGAATTGGACATCTTTTGATTTGTTGAGCATATCTAGCTTCAGTTGATAGAAATTAGGGAGATATTAGCTAAATAATATTTTGTCTAAAAATGAAGAATTCGATCCTAATTGAGGAGGTCGATGGTTATGTGAAAGACTATAAATGTAACCTCTGCAACAGAGGAATTTGGAGTTGGCTGTAGAAGAATTTGATTGAGAGGTTTTGCCTCTGTGTGAATAAAATTAGAGAATTTTTAATTATCTGTTGTTACTTGGAAATACCCGAAGGATTCTGATCCAGGTGGATATTGGTGGTCACTCGCCTATTCCATTTGGGGCCCCACCATTGTCTCTTTCAGTTTTTCAGTTTCGGCACAACTTACTATTTTTAGCATTTTTTTGGGTCCTAAACTTCCAGAGCCATTTTGAGGCCCTAAACGACGTTTTTTGGGAAAACCAGGAGCAACATGGGTCCATGGATGAATTTTTTTCACTCAAAATTTGTAGTCCTCGGATAGATATTTCTAACGAGGTATGGTTCACATCAAACGGAGATCGTATGCCAAAGTTACGTCCCCGGGAAGTTGAAAAACAAATTTAACCAAATGGGGCCCATAGTTTTGGCGCTTCATCTCCTAGGGTTAGGGTTTTGGATGTTTAGGGTTTTCCATTGTTTCTAAATAATAAATAGGCCCTCAAGCCTCATTTTAACTCAGTTTAGAGGCATGTAGCCACCACATCTCTTCTCAGAGATAGCTACCAGCGCCCTCACTATTTTATTTCCATTTTGTCTATAAGCAACTTTCAGTTCTTTGATATTAATGAAATGAAGTGATTTTTCCGCTGCATATTTGTATTTATAGTTATATGTTTATTATGTTGCGTTCCTGCATAAATTCGGATCATTGGTATTAGAGCAGTCTACTTTTTCTCGATCCTTCTTTGCATGTCCCCAACAAGGTCAGGTTATAAGGAGTTAAGGCTCGATCTGGTGGAACATTTGCAAGATCAGCCTCGCAAACCCTGACGGATGCCCATGGGGGACAAAAAGAAAGATGAGGGAGCAGGAGATCCTATCAAAATATTGCTCAAGGAGGCCCTCAAAAAACAAAGGAATGAGATGATCGATAACTTTGCCCAGATCCTTCAACGACTGCCCATCGACGGTGCTTCTGCATCTAGCGGCCACTCTGGAGGTGCGACTCCTTTTAAGGTACAAGTAAATTTTGACATTCCCATATTTAAGGGTCAAATAGATGCAGATGCTATAGATATATGGTTGAATATATTAGAAGGATATTTCTCAGTTCATGAATTTTCCGACCGAGAGAAGATTATTTTTGCACTCCTCAAAGCTACCCCCCATGTCAAGGACTGGTGGGAAACCTACTATGAGAACAAGGACCAGATAGAACCCTCTCTGTTCTCAGTCGTACCAACTTGGAATTATTTCCAAGACGACATCAAGGAACAATACTATCCCATGGGGAGCTATGAGAACAAGTACATACAATTGACCATGCTGCGACAACAAAGGGATCAAGATGTGCATGAGCTAATGAATCTGTTCCATACCCTACGCACAAATTTGGGTAGCAAAGATTCAGAGAAACGTCTGTTGCTAAAGTTTTGCAGTTGTATATACAGATACATTTAGGAGGAAATGGAGTTCCTAGACATCTCCTCGCTTGGTACGGCATACCAGTATGCTGCCAAGATTGAGTAGAAATTCAAAAAGAAGAAGCGAGACTTTGGATCTGCAAATCAAAAGCAAGGGAAAGGTGCTCCCAAACTGTAGAACAAAGGACAGAGCCAAGCCATGGTGGCTCAATACAACCTGTCAAAGCCACATGAAAATAAAAACACCGTAAAGCCAAAGGACACGAGAAAGTGGTGTGAGTTCCATAAGAGCTCCACTCACAACACAAGTGAGTGTCGGGCCAAGCAGTCGCTAATGGCCGAGATGAGGACTTCTAATTCAGATGCATGATCCAACTCTGAATCAAAACCTGACAAGGGGAATGAAAAAGGGAAACAAATTATTGATTCAGAGCCCAACGCCACTGTAGCCACTACGAAGATCCAGAAGGAGGAACCAGAAGATCCAGAGGAGGAGGAACGTCTCTTCCACTCCCACATGTGGGTAAAGGGCTCTTTGATATATTTCATTGTCAACAATGGGAGACAAAAGAAACTCATTTTAGTAGACACTATGAAGCAGTTGGGGTTGCCGACCACAGCTCACCCACATCCATACACCATCGGATGGCTTCACCAAGGGTGAGATCTCCACGTCAGCCAGCAATGTTGCCTTCCCTATAGCAACAAGCCCTTCACGGATGAGGTATTATGTGACATTGCTCCTATTGATGTTTTTGATGTATTATTAGGAAAACATACTTTTGGAAGCATCATGTTGTGTATGAGTCTCGACCTCGTGCTGTTATTGTTACTTTGGGAAATAAGTTGTATAGGATACCAGAGGTACAACCTCCTACCGCTATCTCTTTGGTTTCTGAAAAACAATGCAGTAAGCTCATTTTCCAAACCAGGAAATTCATTTTCCTGATGATCCACCCCTAGGGAAAGAAGAATATTGTGGCCACGACCTCCAGAAAGGGCTCCTCTTTACGACAACCACAAATGGAAAAGGTTGTGGACGAGTACGAGGACATCTTCACCTCAACTACAGGGGTTCCTCTGCACTGTCAGGTCAAGCAACTGATTGGCCTGACCCCAGGTGCGCTACTACCCAATGGACCAATCTATCAGCGTTGTGTTCTAGATAATAATGAAATCAAGAAGTAGATTTAGGAGCTACTACAGAAAGGTCACATCCGACCAAGTTCATCGCCATGTGGGAGCCCGATCATGTTGGTACAGAAGAAGGATGGGACGTGGAGATTCTGTATTGACTATCGGGCATTGAACAAGATCATTTTCTGGAATAGGTACCCAATCCCATGGATTGATAACCTTCTAGACCAACTCAAAGGGGAAAAATATTTCAGCAAGATCAACTTGAAGTCTGGGTATCACGAGATACGAATTGAACCCTCCGATGTGTGGAAGACTACCTTCAAATGCAAGGAAGGCCTTTTTGAATGGTTGGTCATTCCCTTCGAGTTGAAGAATGCTCCCATAACCTTCATGAGGATGATGGAGGACATCTTGTGGCCATTCACCAAATCATTTGTAAGGGTGTACTTGGATGACATTCTAATCTTCAGCCAGACTTGGGAAGAGCACCCCCACCACATCCGACAAGTCCTCCAAACACTGTGGAAACACAAGTTGTGTGCCAATTTGGAGAAGTGCACTTTTGGCATGACCCAGGTTCAATATCTTGGATACATTATTGATGAAAGGGGGGTGCATGTGGATCCAGACAAGATCCAAGTCATTCGATATTGGCCAGCCCCAACTACTATAACAGATCTTTGCAACTTTTTGGGTCTTGCTAATTTCTACCGTAGGTTCATGTTGGGATTCTCTCATATCACTTATCCCTTGAGTCAAGTCACCAAGGGAGGAGCGAGAGAAAAATTCTTTTGGTAGGAATCTCAATAGAAGGCATTTACGGAATTGAAAAATCGCCTTTGTTCTACCCTCGTGCTCACATTACCAGACTTGCAACAACCATTTGAGATAGAGACATATGCCTCTGACTATGCTATTGGGGAAATTCTTTCTCAACAGGGACATCCAGTGGCATATCACAGTGAGACATTGTCTAACATAGTTCGCAAGTATCCCACTTATAACAAAGAAATGTATTCCATTGTGCAAGATTGTCGACAATGGAGGCATTACATTATGGGGAAGGAAACAATCATCCACACAGACCACTGGCCCTTGCAGTTCATAAAAACACAAGTGAATTTGGAGAATGCTCACCATCAGAAGTGGTCCACATATCTGCAACAGTTTCATTTGAACATCAAGTACACGAAGGGTAGCACCAATAATGTTGCATACTTTCTCATCCGACCATCGATCGTGGCGCTCACCACCGTTCTCAACTCTTGTGGCCACGAGACTTCTAATTGGCTGCTTCTCTATGAGAGCAACCTAGAATTCAGCCACACATACAAGGCATTCTTGGTGGGTACGCAACTTCCAAATTTTCACCTCCAAGATGCAATTTTATGTCACCTGGGACATCTTTGTGTTCCTTCAAGCAAGCACACCAAGATGATATGGGAAGCACACTACAGTCGAGTCACTCGACATTTCAAGGTTGAGAAAACAATAGCAGTACTACAAAAGTATTTCTATTGGCCGAACCTTTGAAAGGATGTGGGGAAGCACATCATATCCTGCATTGATTGTGCCATTTCCAAACCAACCATCAAGAAGCAAGGCCTATATACTCCGCTACCTACCCCTAGTCAACCTTGGGAATCCATCTCCATGGATTACATGTCGAGCTTGCCTTCTACTAAGCATGGAAATGACTGTGTTTTCGTGGTCATCGACAGATTCTTGAAAATGGCCATTATGGCGGCCTGCAAGAAGAATATCACAATAGAAGCCACTGCTAAACTCTTCTTTGAATGAGTGTAGGTGCACTTTGGGATCCCACAGTCTATCATATCAGATCGAGATAACAGGTTCCTCAACACTTTTTTTTCCAGCCTCTGGTCAATGCTAGACACCAAGCTCACCAAGTCCATAGCTTTCCATCCCCAAATAGATGGCCACACAAAGGTCGTCAACAAAATGATTGTACACATTATACGCATGTACAATTCCAAGCATCCATGCACATGGGATGAGAGCCTTCCCTATGTACAACACAGTTATAACCGGGCTCTCCACAACTCAATCAACCACAACCCCTTTCAGGTGGGCTTGGAATTCTAGCCACTATGTCCCATTGATGTGGCCATGCCATTTGCGGCTACTTAGGCCGATTCGTCTCATGTCCAGTCGGAAGTTGACAAAGCAAATAGATTCATTGAGTGAATTCAACACATCCACCAATAGGTTCATGACATATTGGACAAAGATAATTCTAAGTATAAGCAACGCCATGATCAACATCGGGTGCCACACAACTTCTAGGTGGGCGACAAAGTGTGGCTACATTTGCAGAAGGAGCGCCTCACTGGACCCCACCACAAGATTCTCCCGCTCCGATACGAGCCGTACACCATCACCAAGGCTATAAGGAATAATTCCTTTGAGCTCATTATTCCACCATTCCTTGGTCTACACCTAGTATTCAATGTGGATCGCCTTTGTCCTTACTTCCCACCTCTACTGGACACTTATGACATTGGAGAACAACTCACACCAACAGAGTTAAACCCAGACTACATGGAACAGGCAACCACCAATATTATCATGGACATGCAAATCAAGAACATTTGGCAACATAAGATCCAACTGTATCGGTTTCTCAAAGCTGGCCAACTCCTGCACCAAGTAAAGTGGTTCACCAGGGACCAAGTTCAACAGAAGTTTCCTCATTTCATGGAGGAAATTAACGCAATGGGGACCATTTCTTCCTAACGGGAGATGAATGATCCAGGTGGATATTGGTGGTCACCCACCTATTCCACTTGGGGCCCCACCATTTTCTCTTTCAGCTTTTCAGTTTTGGCACAACTTACTATTTTTAACATTTTTTCGGGTCCTGAACTTCCGGAGTCATTTTAAGGCCCTAAACGACGTATTTTGGGAAAACCAAGAGCAACATGGGGTCCATGGACCAATTTTTCTCACTCAAAATTTTTAGTCCTCAGATAGATCTTTCTAACGAGGTATGGTTCACTTCAAATGAAGATTGTATGCCAAAGTTACGTTCCCGGGAAGTTGAAACACCAATTTACGCAATCGGGGCCCATAGTTTTGGCGCTTCATCTCCAAGGGTTAGGGTTTTGGATGTTTAGGGTTTTCCATTGTTTCTAAATAATAAATAGGACCTCGACCCTCATTGTAACTTAGTTCATAGGCCTTTAGCTGCCACATCTCTTCTCAGAGATAGCTACCAGTACCCTAGCTAGTTTATTTCCATTATGTTTGTAAGCAAATTTCAGTTCTTTGATATTAATGAAATGAAGTGATTTTTCCACTGCATCTTTGTATTTATGGTTATATGTTTATTCTGTTGCATTCCTACATAAATCTGGATTAGATTCATTTCTTCTAATTCATGAATTTTTCTGTATCAATTAGAAGTAATTGATCTCTGTGTTAAAGAGGGTTTTTGAGTCATATATGTTCTGTGTAAAGAACTCTGGAGAATCGAGTAAACTAATTTTTTATTGATTAAGATCAGATTTGTAATGATTCTATATTGTTAAGTTAAGGTGGAGAAGGCAAGGCTTTGAGAGAAGCACAATTAAAATCAGAACACACTGTAAATTTCCGTAGTTTGAACGCCATTTAAACAGAGTTTCAAGTAAGCAGTTTTGAGAAACAAAACCACCGATATCACACAAAGATTGAGCCAAGGGTGGTTTATCTCTTTTGGAATGTTATAAAATTAGAAATTGACAAGTCACAATGTCAATACTGCCCATTTTGTGTAACTTTTATCAAATAAATTTCAGTAGTGGATTGTATGCGATATCCGTCCAATCGTGATTAACGGATATCTAAAGGTGGTCACATTGCGCGATAGATGGAGGTTTAACAAAAGGTATGGATCTGAAGTTTTATGAAGTAGAGCTTTATTAAAGTTTGAAGTCCAAATATCTAGGTCTGAGTGGGTTTTAAGCTTGGTTGAGTGCTTTATTAAATATTTCCGAATATCTATTGTTTTGAAAGGGTTTTAACGTGGATTAAAATACATTTTAATGTTATGTTCCAGAAGGCTTAAAGCAATGATTGAAAAATCAAAGTATTGCATTTTCCGAAGGGTCTTAACATTGGTTCTAAATGGGTTTGAATGGTTCCAAAGGCTTTGTAACATTGTTATAAAGATTTATATTATTTAAGGAGATAAGGGAATTTTAACCAATGTGTATTTCATTAATCAAATTTCATAAATTTTATGAATGAAAATAAAAAAAACGAACTGGAATAGATTCCCCCAGAGTTTGAAAATATTTTTAGCAAGTTTGAACAACTCTCCTTAATGCCTGCACCCACACTGCCATCATGGAGTCAAATAGAGTCATCCACCCAAGAATTGGAAGAACACCATAAATGGTATGTCATAACGTGTGCTTGGGGGTCTTCTCCAGACTTGCCCTCAAACTTGGGGAAATCACCAGGATCCTTGGTTGGAACTAGAGGCCAATACAGATTATGAAGGATTGGATCATTGGTTAGTTTGGACACATCTGGTAATTCCAATGTGGCGAGAAAGGGTAATTGAGGGTTGAAAGGCATAACATGTCCTTGATAAGGACCCGTACCCATATTCCATCCTCGTTGAGTGTAACTCTGCCCCCATTGGTTCTGTCTGGAAGGATTCATACCATAAGGGGTATAAGCCAGATAGTTTAGCTGATATGGTGGTTGAGGACCAGGATATTGAGGTTGAGGACCATGATACTGATTCTGAGTATATGAGGGTCCCGATTGAGCAGCATAAAGATTTTGTTGTGGAATGTAAGTATAGCCTGGCAGTTGAGGGTAATAAGCAGAACCTTGAGGCACATTGTATACCGGTCGATATTTACCTTGAGGGTAATAAGCACCTTGGGGTCGAACGGGATGCTGATAAGTACGACCCTATTGAGCTAGATAGATCGGGCGCGCAGGTTGACCCAACTGTGGCATGGAGTAGAGCGGTGGTTGGGCAGGGTGAACTGTTTGTGCAAGTTGTCCCTACTGAGGAGGTTGACCTAACTGATGAGGGCCACCAGGTTGCCCCTGCAGAATAGGTTGGCCTGAAGGTTGCAGTGGGCTAGGTTGTGCCTGATGACTAGGTTGACCTGGAGCAGGACCATAAGATGGTCCTGGTTGTGCAACATTTGGACTAATTGGAAGATATGGCTATTGTGGTTGCATCAAAAGGTTGCCCTTGATATGGATAAATTTTCCCCCCATGACCGTATGAAGATCCTATTTGATATATTGGTTTCCCAACAGGTCCTTGGGGTTTCCCAGGTTGGATCATAGGCTTACCTTGTAAAGTTTGGCCTTGTGGATTGTAAGGCTACCCTTGCGAGCCATAAAATAATCCTTGCTAGACCAAAGGTTTTCCGTAAAAGAGTTGCCCTTGTGGGTCGTACACATACCCTTGCTCAATCTAAGGTTGTCCCTGAAAGGGTTGTCCTTGTGGGTCGTAAGCATACCCTTGCTAAACCGAAGGTTGTCCCCGAAAGGTTTGTCCTTGTTGGTTAGAAGGTTTCACAGGCAAGGTAGGTCTAAAACTAGAAATGAACTGATAAGCTTCAGGAGTAGGCAAATAGATAGGGTTTTTGTGCTCATCATAATGAAATGAAAGTGAATAAATTGGGTTATCGACCGCATCATAATGAGAAAGATAGGGATGAACATAATCCTGATGGGGCTGGTAAGTCTGGGAGCTCTGCTACTGAACATCCAACCGATACTCCTCGAAATACCATGGCAATTGAAGTCTCTATCGAAGGCGAAGCCCCTGATGACTGAGTGGTGACAACTAGTGCCGATGCAGCCACACAAACAGTAGTTCTAGTTGGGACAAACGTAACAAAAGGCGTCGAGAGATAGGTATCATTGGCGACATTCCTAATGATGGAGGGACCGGCCCCCTCGATGGATTTGATGCCACCATAGAGGCAATATTGGCCATAATTTGACCCAAATACCTATATCCAGCTGGAAGTGACACCGATGGTGAAGATTGAGGAGATGCTTAAGGGATATCTTCTGGAAAAGTTGGTATTCTTCATCAGAAATAGGAATTCCCTCACTACCAATAGGACCAAACAAGTCCATGTCTGAATCTGCAGTGAGATCTTGTAAAAGACTATGGGGATTAGGAGGTATGATAGAAACCAAAAATGGTGATCCCGAAACAAAAGACTCAAACTCCTATAGAAGGCTTAGCATACCAAAGCACTTAAAAACCCTAAGGCTACGATGCTGATAAGAAACGGACAAACAACTAAAGGAAAAAAGTTGATCACAATAAAAAACAATCCCAAGCACTCAAGACAAATAAAAAATAACCCAGAAGCACAAGTAATGACCAAAAATCTTCAAAACAGACAAAACCCTAAAGCCCATAGGGGTCGGCGTGGTTTTTTGGCTATAATTAGCGCCAAACAGGGGATGGTGTGGGAAAAACACTAGTAACTAGTGCCAATCGACGTGACTGTATGAATAAAAAGTGTGCCAAGCCAGTTAACTCAGGAAAAAGGGAAAATTTTGTAAGATAGAGGTCAGATCTGATCCTCTGCGGCTGAACAAGGGTCTTCGACTTAGCAAAATAATCATAAAAGGTAAAATAAGCAAGAAAAGACCAAAAAGAAGACCTAATGGATGAAAGACAAACATGCACTGATCCCCAGTGGAGCCACCAATTTCTTGGTGAGGTAAATCCCCTCTGCGGACAGAGGCGATCCCACTAGCCCTAGGGTGGGTCTAGCCACAAAAAAAACAAGCTATAATATTGATTCCTAGTTAACAAGTGGATGAAGATTCAATAGATGACTTAACGGAGGTCCTATGCTGTTGTGGTCATTGAAAAGGGTGGTTGTGTCTTACTCCTAGTTTGACAGATCATGGTCTGCTTGCTTTCACACTCGAGCACCTGCACACACACAAGAAACAACAACAATATACAACATATTGATTCACATTTGTAGCTATTAGTCAGTCGAAGAGGACTAAATCAATTGAATTAAATAAACTACATAACACAATGATAGAACCAACACCATAGTCGAGTATATTAATAAATGAAAGGAGTACAACCAAGCTTCGACATTGCGGTCTCCTCTAATAGGGTTCAAGAGGAGCGCATCTCACAAAGGCTCATCGGGAATTCAGATGAGTGTTGGCTTGAGGGGTCCTGACCCGGGTTTGGTGTGCAATGCTTCCCAACAAACCCCTATACTATTGGCCCTTTCAGCGGTGACCTGCTTTTGCAAGTCAAAGTCTCACCCAAAGTAGTATGGGTGGGTGCTGGAACCAAGTTTCCGCACCCTAAGAAAGGAAGGGTAAGGCAAGTAGAGCTGCGTTCTATTTCTATAATTCCCCAATTACATTGTTCTTCGTAGGGTTAATAATGTATCTATTTGCATCCACGTGCACTAGATCTATAATTATCTGATTTTTATAACATCAACATAGTATTATATAAATAGAGCAGAACAGATCTAGATCCAAGCATTCAGTACACATATATTCGTAGCATAAAGACAAAAAATACATAACACAACAATTATCAGCAATTCATACAATATTACTCACAGATTCAGATCTCTAATAATCCTTCACATTCATTCATTCATCAATATTTCCTTACAATTTCCTTCCCAACCTGCGCACACAGTAGCAGGGTCCGCATACAGCTGGACTAGGACCTCCGCGCACACAACCAGCAGGAGTCCATTCCCCAAAATCCAAACAGAAAGCTTAAGCAATAGATAACATAATATCTCATCAATTCCTATCCTTTACGATACAAAATACATCTCTATTTATAATAATGTAGCCTCGACTTTCCTATGGTCCACAACCCATGGTTTTCGGACCCCTAGTTTACCCTTTGACCCTTTACAATGCATTCGGGGCTTTGAACCCCCCCAAAACCCCTGTGCTAGACTAAATAAAATCAAAAGTAATCAAAATGGACTAGTTTCGCAGCTTGTTAAGAGACCCTGTTCCAACAATCCCCCAACACAATATTGTGACTCGTCCCGAGTCACTACAGTGGTGCGGCTTCCATTTGCGCATGCAAAGTGGCCAGAGTGCGGACAAGCAGAGGGAGTACGTCCTGACTTTGGGCCGCAACTTGATGCAAAATGTTGACCAGCGTCAGGGAGGTAGGCCGATCTGTATCTGCAGTAACCCATTCTAACAGCTGGTGGAGTCGTGTGATGGCAGACTGAGAATTGTGTGCAAGCTAGAGTGCAATGTCAGACCATGGTTTCAACTCTTTTCGAACAACCTACTTGGACTGGTGATGGTGCTCAATATTTTCCATAGCGGCTTGGTGCTGCGCGAAGATAGGGGAAGGTGTAGAGGCTCGGACTTGATTCAGAACAACTTATGCCTGCTATAATTCCTGCTGGACATGCTGAATTGTGGAATGGTGTTGCACTGTCGTCCATAGTTGCGTAGCTGTTTCAACCAATTGGGCTCCCTGTGTTAGTTGCTCCTGAATAATACGCGTTGCATTAGTGACCATGAAAATTCACTGGGCTTGTACTTCTGGAGGTATGTCATACTACTGTCGCCTATCTCAGTCATGGTGGGTAACCTCTCGCAACACTCTGGAGGATAGTCTTTGTAGCTCTGTACTAGATAGCTGCGCTAAGTCTAGCTAAACATCCTCAGTAGTTGGGTTGGGAGTGCGAAATATGGCAGCGCGAGGGAGGGAACATACATTGCTTCTGGTGGGCGGCGCTTGGGAATTGCGGAGAAGTCGCAGCATGTCCCTGTATCTCAGCTTTCCCTTTGTGCATGGGTCGTAGACAATCCTCTCTATCGGACGCCAATGCTCACTCCTATAACTGCGCTCAGCATTCCCAGGTCCTCTTAAAATTTCCTTCGGCGGGTCTGGGTCCATCTTTTTAATAGAGGAACGAATGTTACAGAGAATATGGATGAACACAAAAACCTGGAATGCGGATAGCCACAGCCTGTAGAAGGGTGAATAAATAGCCTGACACAAATTTTTCCAGCCATCCACACCCCAGTCGAAGCTATTTAATGGCGAAGTAGCTCGTGTGTGGCACATACCCTCGATCCTCCAAACCGTTCTTACTATAAATGGTCACATTGATGATTTGCTGCCTGTTTTTCGTACTTGCAAGGGTCTTTTCGTATTAAATCGTGGTGTGCTGATGGTCATCCTTCGTGCCCAAGGTCATGTCCATGGAATTTCAGATCGTGGATGACGCTTGTATGTCGTTCGCGTACCTTGAATGAGGGTCGACATGAGGTGTATCTGCAAGTTGGTCAGCAGTCCTTTCGAGCCCTTTACTTCGCTTGCGGGTGGGACGTCCTTGTGTGAAAAGGCTACGTCATATGTCCTTATGTCATTTATTACTCGAGACGTTCACAGATTTTCCCAGATATACATAGTTTCATACAGGTCCGTAATCCTATGCGTGCTTAGGTCTATGGTACCGTGGAAATTTTTCTCGGGCAAGGTTTGATCGCACCCTTGAGTGTTTCACATCAGTAGGTATCCGTGTAGGTCAACTGACCTCGGAGCCCATCTGGCCACTAGGGTTCCTATGCGCAGGATCACCCTACTCCAATACTTCCCCTGAGTAAAGAATACTGGTCCCTGCATAGGTGCGTCGCATCAGGTTAGTGGTAGTGCTTCCGGCCTACGTTCTATGGGAATATTAGGTTCCTTAGGCTACTGATTATCACCTGCGTCCTCCTATTAGGGCAAGGGAATTTCTGTGGTAGAGATGTGATGGAAATTCCTGATGGTCTAAAGGCTTCGAAGCTCTGAAACCTCATGCAACTAACCTTGCCAATTCTCCAGCTCCTCATCGGAGTCGGAAAAAAATTCACTATCCTTTTCCCAGCAGAGCATGCCTTAATCCGTGGGGTTAAAAAGATCTTCATCCTGCACAGTTATCTTATAAATATGATCTAATTCCTCCTTTTCATAGGCTGGATCTGTATACAGCACACCTTCTGCTGGATCTAGTGGTACTATGACATGCGTACCTTTGTTTTCGAACACCATGATGTGTTTCTTGAGATTGATGACCCCCCCCATGTCTATTGCCCAGTCCAAGCCAAGGAGTGTAGGGTAGGGGTCCGCATATTCAACTATTTCTATTACTTAAAAATGAGCTAGGACCCTTACCCCTGCAATGTCACCCATGAATTTTGGTAACCTACCCATACAGATGATTTTCTGTTGATTTTCCATTCACAGTTGGATAGTGAACCATTCCAATTTAGGCTCTCCCATTCGTTGCCATGTCTACTTTGGCAAGACGTTCGCATCTGATCCAAAATCTAAGATAACCTGATCCATCTCATAGTCACCGATTTGTGCAGTTAATCGCATCTCTCTTCCAGTGCGTTTCTTATAGTTGTATAGCTTTTGTACATCCTTAGTCTTAGGGATCAAACTGGTATGAGTTGCGCAGGTTTTCATTAATGTTATGAGATTTCCTACGGCCTGTGGATTTCTTAGCAACTTCAGACATGCCTTCAAGAAGGGCTCAATTCCTTCTTCTATCTGAGGCTACGTGGGGGTTGCCAATGGTGCTTGTTCTTTGAAATACACTCCTTCCCGAGAGGCAGGCCCTTCCTTAGCTCCCTGGGTGACCATCCCACTACGTGTCATGACTTTTACACTTAGATCCAGCCTCCTTAGCTTGGCTTTAACTCTCTGTACATTCTGCGTAGGGGTTGGCTGCTTTTCCTGCATCTTGGCTATCAATATTGGGTAGTCTTCTACCTCATGATCCAGTTGTCTACAATATTTTCATGATGGCCTGGTGGGATTATGGCATTCTCTAGAAAATTTCCCTATTTCTCCACAATTATAACAAATTAGTTGTCCTCGTCCTCGGCCTGCAATTCCTCCCTGACCTCCTCTGCCTCGGGCCGGTGATCCTCCAAAGTGCGCAACAAGTTTTGGTGACGTAAGGTCCGATTGCACCCTATATAAGTTACCACGATCCATCATTAAGTCATATGTGCAACAGTTTTACTCATCATGTCCCACTAATTGGCAGAATCGGCACCATTGTTGCTTTAGTTCTGGGACATACGCACCGAGCCGAGGGAAATAGTTTGTATCATGTAGGACTGCTACCCGACAATCATCACACCATAGCGAAGATCCACTTGATCCTGGTCGCAATAGGACATGTTCCCTACTTGCCCCTGGGCATATCAGACTAGGCCCTCCTACTTGCATATAATCGGTCAATAGAGGGCATTGATCCTTCGTATGGATAGACGTCCGGCAACGTATACACCAAACATCTGCGTAGATGTCCTTTCCTCACTCTTTTTGCAGGTTCTGTATCTCCATATGCATAGCCCTAAGTTGTTCCTAGATTTTTTGTACCCCTGCTAATGTATCTTCTCGTGGGGCAGCTTCCAGCTTCATAGCAATTTCCACAAATTTCTCCTACGATTCAAACGTCTAATGACTCATTGGCGTATGCAGGTGAGGTAACAACATAGTGATGAACCACTCTGTATGTTGCCTATCATAATATTTGAACTCTCCTTCCCTAATTTCCTTCTTTAATCGATGATCAGTCTCCCATACTGACTTAGACGCACCTTGTTTGAAGTCCTTTACCTCCGCTACCAGCTGGGAATAATATTTTGACTTTCGGAACTATTGTTTTAGAGCATCTTTGATATCTTGAATGGAGGCAGTCCCATTCTGGGCAACCTATCGCATATACCAGTCCAGAGCTCTATCTTCAAATGCTAAATACAGCTACGCCCTCTTTATCGTGTCACTTGACACATTCTGTGCAATCCAGACAGAGTCTGCCACAATCCAAAACCGGTCCATATCCTCGTATCCTACCCCCTTGAAGGTAGGCAGTTTTAGATGCGCAGCCATGTCACTGTCCAGGGGAGGTGGTGGTATGGGTGAATTCTTACCTTTGTGTGGCCTCGACGATAGTGTAGCTGGGGGATCTTGTGCAACCGGCTCTTGCAATATATTATAGGCGGATCTTCCTTCGTGAAGTTTGGTTCGATAGTACTTACCTCTATGTGTCATGCTTTCGTCTAGATATGAGGTCATTCAGTCAGTATGACTACACAAAATGCTATTTTCGCACAATAATTTCTTGATCAGCAATGGTAGCGACCTCAGAAATTTTCCCTGGAATCCTTTGAAGAATCAACGTTCAGCCTCAGAGTATGATACAAACTGATCAATGGAAAATTCCATCACGAATCCTCCCACCACACTATCCACCCAGTGATCCACCATGTGTGTGATAATATTATCAGTTTTCTCAAGCTGTTTGAGAAAATCTAGGGTCCATAGAGTGACCCGCTTGTCCTTCCAGCACTTCTGGAATTCCACCAGTCTAACCAGCCACTCATGGAGTTCGATCGCGAAAGTTGCAAAGAGTATTTCGTAGCTTTCAGTAAGGACGTACCTATTTTTCCACCTTTCTGCCATTAATTTCTCAATGTGATTCTCTTTTACTGTGAACTCCTGGATCTGCCTTTCGAACCATTCCTCGATCTCTTTTCTTTCAGGCTTCTAGTACTCTCTTGTCATTACCCGATCTTTCTCTCAGAATTCTTCTAATCCTGACAATGAAACCATTTGTTGGCTTGAGGGGTCCTGACCCAAGTTCGGTGTGCAAGGTTTGCCAAAAAACCCCTATACTACTGGCCCTTTTGGCAATGACATGCTTTTGCAGGTCACAGTCTGGCCCGAAGTAGTATGGGTGGGTGCTGGAACCAAGTTTCTACACCTTGAGGAAGGAAGGGTAAGGCAAGCAGAGCTCCTTTCTATTTCTGTAATTCCCCGATTACCTTGTTCTTCTTAGGGTTAATTATGTATCTATTTGCATCCATGTGCACTAGATCTATAATTATATGATTTTTATAACATCAAGACAATATTATATAAAAAGAGCGGAACAGATCTAGATCCAAGCATTCAATACACAGATCTTCATAGCAGAAAGACAGAAAATACATAACACGGAAATTATCAGCAATTCATACAACAGTACTCACAGATTTAGATCTCTAATAATCCTTCGCGTTCATTAATTCATCAATATTTCCTTACAATTCCCTTCCCAACCTATGCACACAGCCAGTGGTTGGGCCGCTAATATGTTATTATTATTATCAATTTTTAACACCTATTTCATCCATTTCTACTCTTCTTTATCATGTCATTTATCATAATTTATCATATAATTCAATTTTATATTTATTTATTCTCTTATGAATAAATATTATTTCTTCTCCTTTATTTTTAATAAATTGATGATTATGCATGATTTTACCAATTATGGTTTATTAATGAATTTGTTGTAACATCACTCACCATTTTATCCTCCAAGATATTTTCCAGATTGTAGAGTTGATCTCCAGCTCATCATTAAATATGCCAACTCAGAAATTCGTTGGAATAAGAAGTGACAGTTTTGCATTGGACGTATTGGGCAAATGGAGAAGAATATGGAAAATCCAAAACATGGGTTTTGTCCAAAATGGACCGAATTCGCTTTTTTAAAGAACAGTTTGCCCAAATTCAGCATGTATTGAGAGAAATGGAAGGTTTTCTAAGGATGATTTTCGCATATTCGTTGTTTTAGCAGTTTTCCAAATTCGACCTGTTCCTATTAAATTATTGATGGAAGGATATTTCAGATATGATCTTGCTGATCAATTGGTTGTGATCAATCTAGTTTTGTAATAGGAATCATTTTTAATAATATCGGTTGTAACTTCTCTTTTCTCTATGTGTATTTAAATCAGAACAGAGATCAGAGAAGGGGGTTATTATGGGGATTCATGATGGATGATTAGAGAGAGAATTAGATGGATTATTAGATTAGAGATAGATAGTATAGGATAGGAGGAATGAGATAATTACTATTGAAATTGTAACTTTGATCATCAACTCTCGTTGTTGAAGCAGAGTACGAACTTTCTGTAATGATTATGAAATAATGAATATATAAAAACAGTTGCAGTTCCTTCATATCTCCTGAAGTAATCCAGCGGTATTCACCGGAGGCTAAGGGCCTGGCTCCTGGTGGATCTACTTGTCGTTCCTGTACCATAAAGTGTGATTTGCCTTATTTCTGATTTCTGTACATGTGGTTTGTTTAATGATTACTTTCTGCAATTGAATTACGTTGCTATTCTTTTCCCTCATAACAATATCATTTCTTTCTGCAAGTATATTGTTGTGTTTCTCATTCTAATTACAGAGCTTCGCTGTTCATTTCGGTAATTTAGTTGTGTTGTTCATTGCAGTCACATAAGCGTTGCTGTCTATTTCTATTATATAGCGCTGTTGTTCATTTACTTTCTACAATCATTTAGTTTTTACTTTTAGTATTCTTACAGTTAGCATAATTATCTCATTTACATCAGTTGCAATAGCATTATTGATTTAATTCATTTCCATTTCCAATTGGTTATTTAGTGTGTTGTGTGTGAGATCAACAACTGTAAAGAACAATGGATATTGCTATCAAAGCTCTCAGATTGAGGATCTTATTTATGCTTGATTAGTTTACATCAGTTAAAATAGGAATGAGTTATTGCTACTATATCCTCGACTAATAATTGTTGATACTTTTCTGAATGAATGATTTAGTTTTAGAGCATTGAGTTTCCTTTAGTTGCAACTGGGATTTATTAAAAGCATCCGTTTATATACTACATTTTAAGAAACATTACTCTCTGGGATTATAGCATGCACATATTGTGTACACTCTTGAATAAGAGGACTTCCCCAAGTTGATAATTAATGTGGGATAAATAGGAGTTTTAAAAGGCGCCTTTTAGCACCCAACATTTTTGCATCGTTGCCGGGGATAGTGTTGCCATTTCACGGAGAGTGATGTATGTTTGATATTTGTTGCTGGTAAATAATTTAGTATTAAAAACGGAATGTAAGAACCTACGTAATGAGCAAGTAAAGTGCTTGCTCCTCTGTCCGCTTTTTAGCACAATTGCATAGAAATTTTAGAGGTATAATTTTTGAAAAAAAATCTTGTAATTCCACTCGAGTGGTGATGTAAGCACCACCCATTTCACTAACCAATTGACAGGAACATTTGAAGGAGGATCCTCAAAGAAAAACATGAATAACATCTTCTATTATGGTAAGAAATGGCTCACATTGCTACTTTTTAATTCCCTATCAAAGATCTAGGAGGAGTGACACAAATACACATAATTCCCCCATCGTCTCTACCAAATTTTCATGGTTTGACAAATGAAGATCCAGATACATTCTTATTTGAGTTTGAAATACTTTGTAGAGGATATGATTATTGTACTAATAATCGAAGATTGAAAGTGTTTCCTCTTACTCTAAAAGGAGTAGCTCTCCGATGGTTCATGAGCCTAGGTGGGAACTGCATCCAAACATGGGAGGACATGAAAAACATATTCTTGAAGAAGTACCAAGACTACTGCAAATCCAATGAAGATATTTTTAGTATGATACAAGGGGAAGATGAAAGCTTGGAGGACTATGTAGAGATATTTCAATATAACCTTCAAAAATAAAATCATAAGCATTTGGAAAAATATATCTTGAAAACACTCCTTCTTAAAGGAATCAAAGATGAATTTTTAGAACTCTTAAATCTGATAGGAAAAGGTGATGTTTTTCAATTATCATATGATGATTTTTGTGAATTGTGCATAAGGTATTCAAGAGGAATTTCCAAGGCTGGTAAGAATTTCAGAGAAGTATTTTCTTTCTTTTCCAAATTTACTACAAGAACAAGAGACATAAGAACTAAAATCAATGTTTTATTTGAAAATTTTAAATATGATTTCATTAGCTCTCTAAATTCACAATTGAATGTTTTGCAGTTCAGAAAAATCAAGAATTTGATGAAGTGTTTTGCCCTCATTACCGAAAGGAGCATCCCATAGATAGTTGTTCTTCTTTATCTAGGATGGAAGTAGCATATCAAAGAGATGGGGAAGTTGCAACAAGGTCAAAACCATGGAAATCATGGCCTATAGGTATGGTTCAAAACACTTCCTCTCCATTCTCTTACTTGCATAATCCATTATGGAATACTCATATGTTAGGGCAGCCATGCCAATCTCAATATAACCACCACCAATCTTGTCTAAAAGTTTGGCATGGTTCATCTTATGATTGCATGACTACTCTCCCTCATATTATAGCACAAACACATATTCTAGCTCTTCCACAACATCTTGCTTGCCCATCAAAATCATCCATTCAACCCAATCAACTACATCATCAAAATGCTCCATTCCCTACACAATTTCCTGCTCAACTCATTCCACACCCTCACCATAATAAACCAGTACAACATGATTACCATGTTGAACTACATAATTTACCCACCCTTCCCACCCATTCTATCTCACATGCACCATTGGAGAAAACTTATACTGAGATTCATAATGTATCAAATCCAAAAATTGTAGAGGTTATGAAAGAAAATGAGGTTTCTTCTACCCTGCATCAAAAAGTCATTTTAAACACTCAAGAACTTCATGATATGATGGCTATTGGAAATAAGGAAATTAAGGGATACGTTGAAGATTGGTTTCGCTCCATTTTTTTGTAGCATCACTCCATACTTCAACAATTTTTGGCACCATCTTTTCAAGGGAAGTTGGCTTCTCATACCCTACTATTTATTAACATGCATTTTTTAAATTTGGGTATGTACATAATAGAAACCTTATTTCAAAAATGGCTCCATTGGAAGTACTCTTATATGTAAGAATATTAAATATTTAAACAAGAGTAGGTTAGTGTAGAAAATAAATAAATGAGGACATAAATTAATACATTTTTATTATTATGTAAAAAAAAAAAAATGTTTTTGTTGCAACACGCTGTGAATATCAACATCGGTGATAAATATTTTAATTTATTTGTGTATTTAGATGTATAATATTGAAAATAACAGTTCTACAAACACTCATTTTAATTTTTATCACCAATATGGAAAATTTCTTGAATATCATTTTTTTGGCTTGCGGGCTTGATGAAATTTCTAAAAACAGAGTCGGGACAGTCATGTTTTGAGAGACCAAAAGTGAATATTTTAAAAATATATTTCTATCATAAGTAGCCCTTGATTTATACTTTCCAACCCAATTTTAATCACTCCATTTGGATTTGAAACAAAAAATTTAGAACCAAAACATTGGCAGGGCATCTAATAGGGAGCTTAGGAACAGAGTTGGAACAACGAGTTTTTGGAGGACTAAATGAATATATTTTAAAAAAAAAATTCTATGGATATTCCTCTATGAATCTAGTTTACAAGGCAATTCAAATCACTCGATTTTGATATCTTATGAGGAATTTATGACCAAAATATTGACTTCTTATCATAAATCAGCACTCTTGAAACTTTGTTTTCTAGGCTGTTCACTAGCGTATTTCACCCATCAATTTTTCATGTCTTAAAAAAATATTTCTATTGGAGATAAATAAATTAATATACTTTCATTTACAATTTGAATTAGCTTAATCCATCATCAAATGAAAAAATTATGCTTGAAATATTAACTGTTTTTCTGAGTTGGAAAATCGAAAATGACTCTGTTATGCAGGGTGTTCTAAGTAACATTGACATATCATATCGTGGAATTTTTAAAACCTATTTTTATTGGAGATATAACTTTTAATTAGATCTCATATAGCTTTGGAATCAATCAAATTGGACGAAAAAAATAAGAAGTTATGATTAAAACACTGTAGGTTAGCATGATTGGCCACTGCTCTCCCGTAGGTAATAAATTAATTTTACTTAATTTTTTTTCCGTGGATTTTTTCTACAGAGTAACTACTTGTTAGATTTTTTTTCATATTTCTTGGACTAGGAGAGCTCGATCACCTCTATTTATCCATGATTTAATGTTTTATTGCTGGTAGACACTCGTTTTTTTACAGGTCCTAGGAGAATAAAGAAGGTCAATTTATGGATGAGTGATTCTTTAAAGCAATTTTAATGAAACAAGGGAATTTCATCCAATTCATTACCCAATGGATTCATAAAAGAAGTAATGAACAATTCATTTCCATTTGAAGATTCATGTCGTGTCACTGCTGCCAAAACATTTTTCAAAGAGATCATTTTTTTTCCTTCCTTTAGGAAATAACATCATAGTTGTTGTAACTTAATAAAGTGTTGTTTCTTTTCTGATTTCTTTTATGTTTTTTTTTTCAGGTGTTGCTCCCTTCAAATTGTATTTTCCGCTCCATTAGAAATTAAAAAAAGAGGACCCCACAATACAAATTCTTGCTGCAGAAGGAAACTCTTCGACAACACCAGTCCACTAAACAATTTATTCTCTTGAAACATGTACATTAGTTTTTTCTATTTTTTCCCTTGCTGTTCCCTATAGGGAACACCAAGTTTCGCGTGATTGTATTTTTTATATTCCATTTAAGGAATAGCTATTGTTCCTCTTAAGGAACATCAGCCATTCCATTTAAGGAACAACAGTTTCGCGTGTTTGTCTTTTTGTTGTTCCATTTAAGGAACAATTGTTGTTCCTCTTAAGGAACAACAACCTTTCCATTTAAGAAACAATAGTTTCACGTGTTGAATTTTTTGTTGTTCCTTTTAAGGAACAACATTATTTTGTGTATTTTTTTTGCTGTTCTTTTTTGCATGCATTTTTTTGTTGTTTCTTAAAAGGAACAACAATTTTTTTGGGTATACTTTTTTTGTTTCTTTTAAGGAACAACACTTTTTTTGGGTGTATTTTTTGCTGTTCCTTTTAAGGAACATCACTTTAATTTTGGGTGTATTTTTGTTATTCCTTAAAATGAACAACACTTTTTTGAGTGTTTTTGTTGTTCCTTCAAGGGAACAACACTTTGGAAGTATTTTCGAGAACAACCCTTCCTCCCTCTTGTGCGATTATTCCTAATTCATCTCAACCACATTTTATTGATTCCATTGCATCGCATGAAGTACAATACTTTTATGAGGACAAAAATTATGGAGTCTATTGAAGCAGGTGAATATCCTTGACGTTATGATCTTTAACAAGACAACTTCTTCATGATAGTTTTTTTTTTTTTAAAACAAACAAAAGGGACACAATTATTTATATATTACTTTACTGTATTGATTTCTGCTGTATATGATACTAATTGATCATCTTTACCATGTTGGTTCCACTTATCCTGGCTACAATTCTCTCTATCTATTATAAGTAACATTATGGATATATTTTCTTTCTATTGACATGTTGAAACTTCTTCCACCATCCCCACTCTTAAGGAGTACTGACCCTCCCTCTATTTATCATAAAAGGTGTAAAAACAACAAAATCTTGTATACAGATAGAGGATAGGGGGTCTCATTAAAGAGCCAGCCTACCATGTTCATAAGGTTGTAGCGAAGTGGCATTCCCACTATGGGCAGCACACTAGATTTATGATCCATTGGATAGCCACAATATCCTTGGAACAAGAGGTCTCATCACGAGCCAACCTGATCACTTTTTCTACTTCTCCATGAATGGCAGTGTGGTTATCTGGTTACCATGCCAGCACACTAATCTCTTATGTAGAACAACAACGGAATTCTCCAACTATAAATTGAGGATCCTGGCTCATATGGGTTAAAAAGAAACCCTGCCGAGGCTATGGACGCCTGCTGGCAGCAGAGGCTCTGCTTATGGCATTGAAGTTCTATTTTCAACATCAATATTTATTATAATACCCTCTTCCTACTTTTCTTTTTATCAGAGAGATTATTTCTCTAATTTCTCCCTACTATGAACCTTTACGCAGGAGTTAATGTTTTTTAATCAATCATATCATTTTTAGATGGAATATCGTTAGCAAGGTATCTTTTCTTGCATATTGTTGTCCTTTTCACTTACCAAATTACCTATCATCAACCCAAGCATCTTATCTCTTATTCATAACTATCTTTATACACTTTTCCCTCATTATAACCATACCTCTTGATGTCCTATCATTTGATATGTGTACTCTGTTTCATTTACTACTATATTTTTCGTTCTCTTGCCTTGTCATTAACACAACACTTTTTCTATGCTTTATGGTCATGTAATCCATTTTTCAATTGGAAGGGGGAATGTATGCATTATGGATAGCACGCGATATAAGTACATAATTCTGCCATTTTGCCACAATATTCATACTGCATTTCTACAGAAGTTTTTCTGATTGAACTTTTGGCATACATCTTATCTGTTGCTCTTCAAAATTAACATTATGGATTCAAGAAATTGAATACATAATCGTGATTTGGTTACAGGAGAATGACAAATATGGGGCAGGAATTCTATTTGCAGCACGACCACACTATTGCAACTAATAGCAAAGGCTCACGCAACTCACGAATGAACACAATTCTTCAGACATGCTATGCTTGCATGGCTTCCACCTTTTGCATCACTTTCAGTATCCACTCAGCCTACATCAGCTTCAACAAAGGCCAGTCCCTACATGTCATTCCACATTTTTTTGGAGGTAACACTTGAGGTAAAATAACATAATTTTCTGATTTATTATGAATTTAGGAGAATTTCATGAAAATCCATTGAGCATTATTTATCATCATTCATTCCACATCTTTACCACTTCCCATTTTTCAGAGACATATCATCTTTCAGTTTGGGGGAGTGTTGCTTTCCTTCATTTATTTCTTATGACCATGTCACTAATATTCTTTATCATCCATTGATATTCTTATTCATTCTCAACACCTCCCTTATTCCATGTTGTTTTACACCAAGCATAGATTTCAACAGATTGTAGCAACCACCTCTCTTTGTTTTCTAGCATTGCATGAGGACATGTAATTCTTCAGTTTGGGGGAGGAATTGCTACACATGATGGATGTTTTCTACTTTCTTTCTCGTTTAAGGCATACAATTTCATTTTTGTACAGTGCAGAAATTGATTTGCATATATCTTTAAAACTATGAACTGAATTCTTATGATTTTTGGATAACTAAGAGGTATCATTAAAATACAAAAACCCAGATAATTTCACACTAAATTAGTTCATAAAATTTCTAAAATTATGCACTATCACCTACAGCCATTTTTTTTATATCTCATGATTCGTGCATCAAAACGATCTGATTTTTGAGAAAATGGTTAATGAATTTTGTTGTTACTTATATCACATTTTTCTGCAACTTCATATACATATAGTTGAACGTCAACTGTAAAAATTGTTACGCCTTCATCAAGATTGCTAAAATTGAATATTCATTATTTGAGGAAAAATTCATTTGTTCCATCCATTTCATGAGTTGGGATGAACATTTTTTTTTTCTTGGTTAACACATGGGTTTTGTCTTTGGGTTGCATGAGGACATGCAATATATTCAGTTCTGGGTTGCATGAGGACATGCAATATATTCAGTTTGGGGGTATGTTGGGCCGCTAATATGTCATTATTATTATCACTTTTTAACACCTATTTCATCCATTTCTACTCTTCTTTATCATGTCATTTATCATAATTTATCATATAATTCCATTTTATAATTATTTATGCTCTTATGGATAAATATAATTTCTTCTCCTTTATTTTTAATAAATTGAAGATTATGCATGATTTTACCAATTATGGTTTATTAATGAATTTTTTGTAACATCACTCACCATTTTAGCCTCCAAGATATTTTCCAGATTGCAGAGTTGATCTCCAGCTCATCATTAAATATGCCAACTCAGAAATTCGATGGAATAAGAAGTGAAAGTTTTTCATTGGACATATTGGGCAAATGGAGAAGAATCTGGAAAATCCGAAACATGGGTTTTGTCCAGAACGGACCGAATTAACTTTAGCAGAAAATAGTTTGCCCAAATTCGGCTTGTATTGAGAGAAACAGAAGGTTCTCTAAGGACGATTTTCCTAGATTCGTTGTTGTGGCCATTTTCCAAATTCTTCCAGTTGCAATACCAAATTTGATCTGTTCTTGTTAAATGATTGATGGAAGGATATTTCGGATATGATCTTGCTGATCAATTGGTTGTGATCAATCCAATTTTTTAATAGGAATCATTTTTAATCATATCGGTTGTAACTTCTCTTTTCTTTATGTGTATTTAAATCAAAACAGAGATCAGAGAAGGGGGATTATTATGGGGATTCATGATGGATGATTAGAGAGAGAATTAGATGGATTATTAGATTAGAGATAGATAGGAAAGGATAGGAGTAATGGGAGAATTACTATTTAAATTGTAACTTTGATCATCGACTCTCGCTGTTGAAGCATAGCACGAACTTGTTGTAACAATTATGCAATAATGAATATATAAAAATAGTTGCAGTTCCTTCGCATCTCCTGAAGTATTTTTGGCGGTATTCACCGGCAGCTAAGGGCTCGGCTCCTGGTGGATTTAATTTCCATTCCTGTACCATACATTGTGGTTTTCCTTATTTCTAATTTCTACAAGTGTGGTTTGTTTAATGATTACTTTCTGCAATTGAATTGTGTTGCTGTTATTTTCCCTCATAACAAGATCATCGCTTTCTGCAAGTATATTGTTGTGTTTCTCATTCTAATTACAGAGGTTCGCTGTTCATTTCAGTAATTTAGTTTTGTTGTTCATTGTAGTCACATAAGCGTTGTTGTCTATTTCTATTATATAACGTTGCTGCTCATTTACTTTCTGCAATCATTTAGTTTTTCCTTTTAGTATTCTTACAGTTCGCATAATTATCTCATTTCCATCAGTTGCAGTAGCAATATTGATTTAATTCATTGCCATTTCCAAATGGTTATTTAGTGTGTTGTGTGTGAGATCAACAACTGTAAAGAACATTGGCTATTGCTGTCAAAGCTCTCAGATTGAGGATCTTATTTATGCTTGATTAGTTTACATCAGTTAAAAGAGGAATGAGTTATTGCTACTGTATCCTTGACTGATAATTGCTATTACTTTGCTAAATGAATGATTTAGTTTTAGAGCACTGAGTTTCCCTTAGTTGCAAGTGGGATTTATTAAAAGCATCCATTTATTCTTGTATTTGAAATATCTATACTACATTTTAAGAAAAATTACTCTCTGGGATTATAGCGTGCACATATTGTGTACACTCTTGAAATAAGAGTACATTCTCAGGTTGATAATTAATGTGGGATAAATAGGAGTTTTAAAAGGCATATTTTAGCACCAAACACCAGCAAGACTCTGTTCCCCAAAACCAAAACAAAAATCTTAAGCAATAGATGACATTAATATCTCATCAATTCCTATCTTTTACGATACAAAATACATCTCTATTTATAATAATGTAGCCTCGACTTTCCTATGGTCCGCAACCCATGGTTTTCGAACCCCTAGTTTACCCTTTGACCCTTTACAATGCGTTCGGGGCTTTGATCCACCCGAAAACCCCTGCACTAGACTAAATATAATCAAAAGTAATCAAAATGGACCAGTTTCGCAGCTTGTTAGGAGACCCCATTCCAAAAACGAGACTCTCTCTATGGAATTCTCCCTGGTTCTACCTTCTCAATAACAATTACTCAACTATAATATTCTTCTCCAAGTTCAGCTAGCTTTCATAAAGGGAGAAGGCCTGCTTTTATAGAGGGAGAGGGAGAGGTTAGGATCCCTATAAATATAGAAGGGAGACATATCTTCAAGGAGTGTTCCATGGGAGGTGGAAACCACTGCCTAAAGAGGGATATCCGTGGTTGATCAAATTAAACACTGCCAATGACTCATCCCTGAGGTGGTTAGAAGGAAACTTCCGCTTCTATTTTTTTAAAAACGTTACTAAAACAGCTTGGCGCGGGCACTGCACTAAGACAGAGCACCAGGTGGCGCAGGCTCTAGTGCAAATCTTTGACATCGGCGCGAGGAGTGAATTGGAAACCCGCGCTAAGGCCAAAACATAGGTTTTGTGTGATTTTTTGAAGAAATGTTCAACAGGAGAAATGGTGTCCTTATGCAGAAGGATGAAAATAAGGTGTTTTCAATGTATGACACTGCTCACAGGTCGTGGGAATGACCCTCCAATATGCGGGGTGAGGGATTGTAGGGATGGTGACAAAATGTTGTCTAACACTCCCATAATGTTGCCATATATAGGAAGTTTCTTCCAAAGTGGAAGTACTTCCAGATCATCCAAGGCTAAGGAGTAGCCTCTTTGCACCATGATAGTGCCATCTCCTACTCCTACAACATCATGTAAAGTGAGAGATCAAATCTGCCATTGCTTTCTCAAGGTCCTCCAAAGCAACAAAACTTTTTGTTGCCTCCTCATACCACCATCATAAAAATCATGTGGTGAAGACATAATGATCATATCATCACAATGCATCCACACTCCTTGCTGCCCAATGATGTAGGTATCGTACCAAGTTCCTTCCACCCACATACCCCTGGAAAAAGGATATGTCCCATGATTTCCAAACTCTTTCAAGAGTAGCCAACACAACCAAGCTTCCTGTTGCCTGGTGTCATATATTTGCAAGTAGATTACTAGCTTCTTGCTCTCCATCCAACCCCATTCATCCCAATGTGGGTGCCTCACATCATGATCAACCTTGGTACCCTTCCAATGAAGACTACCATTCTCCCAAATCAGATTTTTCTTCTTGCATTCCATGGGTTGTTGGAATACAACTCCTTGGAGATATCCTAGAAAAAATCTCACAGCAATTATCACCTTGAATTCATAAGGATCCAAGTGAGCTGAAAGAAAATCCTCCTCACTGCTACCTCTTGACAGCACTATAACTCTCCTCCATGGTGTTTTGTCTGTCTCATGTCCCAACACAAGGATGAACATATGGTTTTGCATAAGTTTTTTTGCGACAAATTTCATCTTATCCTCCAAGAATTAACACCCCAACTCCAAGTGTGGTGTGCAGCCCAATAGTGGCCCATTAGGATGATGTTTCATCCCTTACTTGATCAAATCAAGGTTGCACAACGCAGTGAAATTATGTTGTTCCAAATGAGCAGTATGCAATGGTATACAATCATCCATATGATTTGTTGAAACAATAGGTGATGAAAATTTAGGCATACCTTGATGAAATTTGGAAGTATCTTGTATGGTTGTAAGAGATTCTTCCTCAAATGAGTTGGCTTCTCCAATTGAAGATGTTGAGGGTTGCTCCCCCATAGTTGTGACAGTGATGGTACAAGTCTCCTTCAATGGTGGTGAGGGCTTCTTCTCCTCTAATTTTTCTTCACCAAATTTCCCAATCAACCCTTGAGTAAACTCAGCAAAAGTAACCACTCTTGCATCGCTCAACTGGATAAACCACCAAATATTTTCTTCACCCTCTAGGTGCAGCATTGCAATCTCTACAACCTCCCTTTCTACCACGAGATGTAGTAGGAATAATGCATCTAGTTTCCTTGCCCAAACCCTTGCTGTAGATGACCCATCAAAAGTACACAATAGGAACCTATTGCCCGTGATCCTTCCTTGGCCACAAGGTATTCTTTTCTCCTCCAAATGAATGTACTGAGGGAAAGTTAGAGCTGCCTTGAAGGCTCTAGGTTTAGATTTGTAATCAACAAGGTATTCACTTAGAATCTTGTGATCCAAGTGTCCCCCATCTTCCTACAATTTGTCCTCCTCCTCAAAAGGAAAGGATATGTTCCAATTCTTTGGAGCTCTCTGCAACACTAGTCTCCTCTTCTAATCATAGGAAGTGCATGGCTCTTCCTCCTCTTGAAACTCTCTAGAAGTTTCACTGCTCCTTTTCTCTTCTTCTTGTTTTACCACCTTGGAGAGGTTCTTCATGGATCTGAAAAATGACGAGACAAAGCTCATTTTCTTCATCATTCAGATACTCCCTTATTTTTATAGCATTTTGGCTTGATGTCCATAGGGTCAGCCAAAGATCTTGCTCCGATACCACTGTAATATCCAAAAATAGGGACTGCTCAACCATGCATGAATAAAAAATGCATTTTCAAAAATATATGCTATAAATAATGAAATCAACTCTTGGATCCCATATATCAGTCAATATACAACCTAAATCCAAGAATATATCTAAAACAAATCAAACTAGGCAGGTTAAATAGACCTCCCACACCTAGTATAGCTAAAAAAGGCTAAAACCCCAAACAATGCAACACAGAAATTACTGTATAAAAGAGACTGCCCAAACTAATGAGGGTTTGTACACATAAATAGTAGAGAAAAATATATCTAAGATTATATTAAATAATTGTTGAGCCCTGAAATTGTCTTCTCTTTTTCCAAACTTCACTTCATTTCATGATTCCTTTATCATTTTATAAACCTAAAACTCAATGAGAATGATTAAGATTACTTAAAGGTTGCATACAATGATTAACTTATTGTACTTTTGTGATTTTTGTTGTCTTAATGATTTTTGAACAATTTAGCTACATAATGCAGTCATTCTATAGCCAATCAAGCGTTCTGTAGCTGTTTTGGTGTTTAAGTATGTTACAGTTGTCATCTGGAGAAAAGGCACACATAGGTGGATTCCAAATCTTCCCTACATCATTAGTTCCCTTCCATGAAGACTGGATCGATAGCTGGAGGTACCTATGCACGTGGTCAAAGAAAAAGTCAAGCAAGTTGTCTTCTACAGGAATCAGGACTCTTGATTTTTCTTTACAGAAAATCAGGAATCCTAAAAGAGTTTTAATTTGATTTTAACTTCAAACCTACACCTATACCTATTTTTGTTCAATGTTAGTTATGAATTTACATATAAATTAAAGTTTTGTAATACCGAGAAGAACAAGTTGATACTTATTTTATCATTACGGTGATACTCTGTTTTCAAGACTTGTGATTAATAAAAAGGAGTTTTTACCTTGATGCTATTCTGAATACAACCTTAAGGAGTTAAAGTATTAATGCCGAATTGATAGCAGAGGTTCCCTGCTATTCGAGGAGGTTTTACATGTTTTCTAAATAAGTCATTTTCAATTCTGTTCTGTCATATTTCCTTACTTAGACTGATTTCTAAATTCATAGCTTTTAGCATTATGTTTCATGTCATTTGCTTCGATAAAATATCCTCATAATATTACAGTTGGTCTCTTTCTCAAGCTCTTCCAATATATCTCTATTAAATGAATGGGATTCAATTTTGATATTATGAGTTATTAGCATTTCACTTTTTGTCATTTAGTTAAAAATAATATACTCATTATACTACAGTTAGTCTCTTTCCAAAGCTTTTCCAATAAACCTCTAATCCACGAATGAGACTGAGTTGTAATATTGTGAGTTATTTATTCTTTTTCTTCATAAAAATATCCTTATCACATTATGATTAATCTCTTTCAAAAATCTCTTCCAATAAACCTATAACTCATGAATGAGATTTAGTTGTGATGTTATAAGTTGTTTCATCATTTCATAGCAGATCCTTAATACATTGTAGTAATCTTTTTCTCAAGCTCTTCCAATAAACCTCTATCATATGAATGATATTTCACTATAATTTTCTAAGTTACTGCTTGTTTCAGCACTTTCTTTTATGTTTTAGGAGATCCTCATTGCATTAGAATTTAATCTCTTTCACAAGATATTCCTAAATAAATCTCTAACTAAATGAATCCCATTAAGTTGTTGTGTTTTGAGTTAATTTTTATTTTCATGAATGTTCATTTAAAAGTTATAATATCCATGGATTAGGACTCTATTTTCATCATTTTCTAGTTAGAACAAAGAACTTGCAAATAAACCCCGTTTTAATTCATTTATTGATTTCCTTTCTTCCTTTTCGACATAGATTCAACTTCACCTCTTAGCATAGAGTAGCATACTAAGAATCAAACATAAAATCCCAAAAACATCAATAAAACATTGTGTCACTCATGGAAAAAGAATACCTAGGCACATATTAGGCACATACAGTGTAGTACACTTCATCAATTTACTAGCCCTGGTCGATAATTTATGCTATCAATTTAGGACATAAATTGACTAAAAATTTTGGCGCCATTGCCGGGGAAGTGTAACTAGGTATTCCTATTTCATATTTCCTAAAAACAATGATATGCATAGAGAAAGAGATTCTAGGGGTAGATTTATAAGAGGCAGAAGCTTAATTCCCACAACTCCACTCACTCCACCAAGACCATGAAGCAGCACACCTCCAACTCAAAACCACATTCCATACTATATTGTTCATAGGCTTCCAGAAGTTTCAAGAACAGATATTACATCAGGAATATCTCCCACTTCATCCACTGAAGCAATTCTAGACGAAGAAGATCCAAGGACTCCTACAGAAGGGATAAACTTTTTCACTTCTACAGAAGAATATATTCCAGTAGAAGAATTACAAATCCCTAGTGAAGAGGAAGAAGAGGACTATTTCTTCAATATACCCCTGATAGAAGAACTAGTAGAACAATTAGCTCTTCCAACTGAACCCTATATCAGTTCAAAAGAATCTATCATGGAAGAAGAAGGGGAAGGAGAAGTATTTAGTGGAGAACATACACTATTTGGAGGAGGTAGAGGTAGAGGATGAGATAGAGGAAGAGGAAATGCAGAAGGAGGAAGAGGTAGAAGGGAAACTAGAAGTCCTTTTGGGTTCCCTATAATAGATGAAGAGACTAATGCAACTATGAAAAATATCTTACCCTTTGTTCTTTCAAACTTTCATGGAATAAAAAGTGAAGATCCTGAGACCTTATTTGAATTTGAATTTCTATGTAGAACCTATGATTACCTACAAGATGCTCAAAAACTTAAACTGTTCCCTTCAACATTGAAACGAGCAGCATTAAAATGGTTTATGAGTTTAATCACTAGGTCTATTAGGACATGGGATGAAATGGGAAAAGAGTTTCTAGACATATATTTGGATTACTGTATACTAGTAAACCATAATGAGGAAGTGTTCAAGATGATGCAGAAAGAGGATGAAAATCTAGAATATTTGTTGGAAATATTTCACTATAACATCAAGAGGGAAAAAATGGAAAACTTAGACCAAGATACTTTGAAAGCTCTTTTGTTGAAGATAATTAGGGATGAATGGATAGATATTCTTAATATGATAAGGAAAGGAGACATATCTCAAATTTCATTACCTGATATAGCAGAACTATGTATTAATCTTTCAAAAGGAAAATCTAAGATTCTAAAAGGACCAGGAGACCCTGCTCTTGCAAGGGCAAGAAAATCTGCAGTTGTAATAGTAAGTAGGGAAGAAATAGGAAATATTGTTGATGAATTCAAAACTAACATTCTAGGGAGTCTTAGTGAGCAAATAGACACCCTTAAGTTACAAAACAAGCAGAAAGATGAAACTGATGCCTTATCAATATTTTGTCCGAAATGTGGGAAGAAGCATGCCTTAAGAGAGTGTCCTTTGGATGAAAAAGTAATAGAGACTTGTGCAATCTATTCAGAAAAACATGAGACCAAGAATTGTCCCTCAATCCCTGGCCTTAAAGTTGTCTTTCAAGAGAAACAACCACAAATTCCACAGAATCTCTTAATTTCATCTCTAGAAGACCTCGGCAGGGACCTCAAACACAAGGGTTTAGTAATCAAATGTATAATCAATCCCCACCTAATTGGAACTCTTGGAAGCAACCTTGGCCCCAATTTCAAAATAAATCTCAACCTTGGGCTCAAGGAGCATAAAACCCTTATGGAAGGTTCTCCCAGTATTATCAATACCCACCCTCTTATCCCTCATACCCAACATATCCAAACTTTCCTCCTCAACAAAATCGTCAGAAGAATCCACAACATCAAAATCAACATCAAAATCAAAATCAAAATCCACCACTTCCATTACCATTTCCTCAAAAAGCAAATCAGTTTCCTGCCCAGACATTACCAAACCCCAACAATAAAAACCCTTAGAATACATATATGATGGAAGGTCAACAATTTCCAACCTATTTGATTACTCCTTTAGATCTTAATGATTTCAACTTAGGTCTGGAAGAATATTTGAAAGAAAGAAGCCTTCTGTAGTTATACAAGAACAAAACAATTCTGAGGAAGATTCCCTCTAGGTAAATAAAAGTTTTGAAGAAAACACATCTTTTCAAGACCAAAACATTGGAAAATAAAAACAGAAAGAACCAATAATTTCAACTCCTATGTTAGAGTAGCCATCAACATCTACTACTACACTTCCTTTTCTTGAGAGATTACAAATTAACAGAGGTGTAGAGAAACAAATTATGATGCCTAAATATGATTTCCTAGATGAGTTAAGAAATGTTTGTATCAAGATTCCATTATTACAGGCCATCAAGGAAATCCCAATTCTAGAAAAGACAATAAAAGAGTTTATTATGAAAAACCCGGAAAAAGAATAAAAGAGATAAAGAAAATACAACTCGTAGGAAAAACAGGAGACATAATGATGGGAAAGATTGCCATTCAAAAATATCCGGATCTTGGAAATCTAGTTGTTAAGATACATATCAATGGAATAGAAACTCCAAACACACTTATTGATCTAGGAGCAACAATAAATATCATGAGTAGGCAAATCATGGAAAAAATAAAACTTCCTAATATTCCTTTTGCACCCACACTACTACAATTAGCAGATAGATCTGTAATCAAACCAAATGGGGTATCAGAAGAAATTCCAGTGTCCTTATATTCTTGGGAGTATCCTGTGGATTTCAGGATCCTAACTCCTAAAAATGATCTAGGAGGACATCCTATTACATTAGGAAGACCTTGGTTAGCTACAGCTGATGCTTTCATTAGTTGTAGGTTCGGCGATATGTACATCTCTGATGGAATTTCAACCAAGAAATTCACCTTGTATCCTCCAGCAAGAAAAATCATAGAATTAGATGATACTCTATGGATTAATGATGAAGAAGATATACAACCGCTCTTCACTATTTCAGAAATTAGTGAAGATAATCAAATTCTGAATGCCTTAGAAAATCATGAATCTTCTTCAGAATACAAACATGAACAATTCCAGGAAGAATCCAACATTGAGTTCTTTTCATCAAGACAAATTTCCCTTTACTCCATGGAAGAAGTTGGTAGCTCAACAATTGAGATATTTCCAGGAAAAACCTTAAACATAAACAAAAACCTAGAAAAATTTCAACATGAAAAGCTAGTCAAAATATTACAGAGACATTCTTCTGCATATGCATTAGAGTACACTGACATGAAATGGATCAACCCTAAGACTTGCACTCATCATATCTATATAGAGGAAAATTGTAAACCAATTAGACAGCCTCAGAGAAGGATGAACCCAAACCTTAGGGAGATTCTTAAAGAAGAATTGTAGAAATTGTTAAATGTCAACTTTATTTATTCAATTTCAGATAGTCAGTGGGTTTCTCCTTTAGTGATTGTACCCAATAAAAATGGTAAATGGAGGGTATGCATTGACTACTGAGAATTAAACAAAGCTACTCTTAAAGACCATTTTCCCTTACCCTTCATAGATTAGGTGTCAGATACATTAGCAGGCAAAAAGTACTTTTCATTTTTGGATGGATTCAGTGGTTACAACCAAATTCAAGTTGCACTTGAGGATCAAGATAAAACCACATTTACCTGTCCTTGGGGCACCTATGCCTACCGAGTATTACCTTTTGGATTATGCAATGCACCTGCAACATTCCAAAGGGCAGTATTGGGAATATTTTTAGATCTAATACATGACTGTGTAGAAGTATACATGGATGACTTCACAGTCTCTGGAAACACATTTGAAGAAGCCTTAGCAAACTTAGAAAATTTTCTAAAAATATGTAAAGAGGAAAACCTTTCATTAAGTCATGAAAAATGTTTCATGATGTTCACTGAAGGTATTGTCTTAGGACATCATATTTCAGGAGATGGGATTAGAGTTGATGAGTCAAAAGTTGAAGTCATCTCTAGACTATTAGTTCCAACTTTCCAGAACGATGTTAGGAGTTTTCTAGGATTTACAAGATATTATAGAATATTTATAGAAAACTTCACCAAGATAGCATCTCCACTTTTTAAACTACTCACCAAGGACTATGAACTTAGTTGGAATCCTGATTGCCAGTTAGCATTTGAAACCCTGAAAACAAAAAGCTCTGAAGCACCTATTTTAATAGGGCCTAACTGGGAATTACCTTTTCAAATCTCGATATATGCCTCAGATACAACTTTAGGAGCTGTGTTGGGACAAAAATACCTGATTCCTTATGCCATCTACTATACAAGTAAAAATTTGACTCCTTCAGAGTTAAATTATACTGTAACTGAAAAAAAGTTCTTAGCTGTTGTTCGTGCGATAAATAAATTTAGACATTATATATCAGGATATGAAACCTTTGTCCACACATAATATGCTACAATTAGGTATTTAATGAACAAATCAATTACTAATGCCAGAGTCACAAGATGGTTTTTAATTTTACAAGAATTTAACATCACCATTCTAGATAGGCCTTGTAAATAAAATACAGTAGCTGATTTCCTATCTAGACTACAAAACATTAAATAAAATACTCCAGTTGAAGATCAATTCCCAGATGAATATCTCTTTGCAATTACTACTCAAACTCCCTGGTTTGCTAATATTGCCAGTTATCTAGTTTCAGGAAAATTTCCTTCAATTATGAATGTAAGAGACAAAAGAAAAATAATTTTTGACAGTGAAAAATATTCATGGATTGCTAATGAGTTATACAAAACAAGTACAGACTTTATTATCAGAAGATGTGTTCGAGAAGACGAGATGCCTGAGAATCTCAAGGCATGTCATGATGAACCTTATGGTGGACACTTTGGTGATAAGAGGACAGCTTATGTGATCCTTCACCTATGATATTATTGGCCATCCCTCTTTGAATATGCTAAAGAGTATGTCAAAATGTGTGACAGTTGCCAAAGGGTAAGGAAGCCTTCCCCTTCAGGTGAGATTCCATTGCAACCTCAGGTACATATTGAACCTTTTGAGAAATGGGCTTTGTATTTTGTAGGACCTATTAATCCTCCATCAAAGAAAAATAAATATATATTAGTTTGCACTGATTATGTTACCAAATGGGTAGAGGCCAAGCCATTACTTTCTTCTACCGAAGCATCTGTAGTTAGTTTTCTTTTTGAGGATATTTTTACTCATTTTGGTGTCCCAAGAGAAATTGTTAGAGATCAAGGAGCTCAATTCACATCAAAAATGGTGGAACAAATGGTAGAGAAGTACAAAATCAGACACAGGAAATCCCCTCCCTACCATCCATAAGAAAATGGCCAAGTAGAATCTACCAATAAGGTGATTGAAGGGATCATGGCAAAGACTATTCATTTACATAGAAGAGATTGGGAAGAAAGGCTTCCTGAAGCCTTATGGACCTACAGAACTAAATGGAGAAACACAATAGAACACACCCCTTATGAACTTGTTTATGGAAAACAAGTCTTGTTTCCCATAGAGTTTCAGATCCAAACTTTCAAAATGGTAGTCCAGCTAGGACTTGATTTGATAGAAGCACAAAAGCATAGATTGGAGCAAATAAATGAATTGGATGAGATCAGACAAGATGCAGTCCAGAGAAAAAGCATAGTCCAACAACCTAAGACTAGATGGCATGACAAATATATCAAAGAAAAGAAATTTAAAGAAGGAAACTCGGCACTCTTGTTTGATTCAAAATTCAAGGATTTTCAAGGTAAATTTCAAACTCATTGGCATGGGCCATATGATATTGTGAAAATATTTAAAAATGGAGCAATAAAAATTAGGACAATAGATGAAGGAAACACAACATTTCTTGTAAACGGACACAAACTGAAATTATATCATAAGCCACTTTCAAGAGAAAAATTTGTCAAGAAATTTCAAGATAACATTGATATGAAGTTAGTGAACAAGAACTCTTCTTCTTCACTAACTTAGTTGTATTTTTCCTCAATAATTCTAAAAAAGAAAGAATATATATATATATATATATATATATATATATATATATATATATATAAAGGTATAAATGTGAAAACCAATCATTGATTGGCATGTTTATACATAAAGTGTAAGGTGAAAATCAGAATTCTTCTGACACTTTATACTTTCAAATTGTTCTTGTTCTGCAACTAAATATCATAAAATCACAAATTGCATATTTATTTTCACTTCATACTTAATTTCATTCATATTCCATTCCATTTCACACTCATGATCCATCTCATTTCATTCCATATTTATGATCCATATCATTCCATTCCATATTAATTATCCATCTCATTCCATTCCATATTTCATACTTTTTAGCAACATTCACAAATTCTCACTGCTCAGAAGCCAATCTTGTTTTGCAGCCAATTTGACACTACAAGCCTACTTCAATACACAAAGGATGATAGTCAAAAGAAGATTATGGAGCTTAGAAGATCAACATTCTACAGAAATAAGGACAAATAAAGCAAGCAGTAGAATCCAAAGGAATGAGGTAAACTATATGAAATTATTTTGATAGTAAAACATGAAAGATATAGTATAGCTAAATCATATGTTTCCTAAAGTTAATCTATCATTCAAATTGATATTTTCCTATCATAAAAACATTTCAAATATATCCCTTACCATCCGCTCCATAACGGTTCATCAGTAAATGAATAAACGGTCAAAAACTTAGATGTGACCTATTAGGTCACGTCTTTAGATCATATCATTTATTGGTGATTTTTGAAAATCATCATAAGATCTCTTCACGGTATTCCATTCCATATCAGACTCTTAATCCGATCATTTTCATCATTCACCATTACCTTGTTTATTCATCCGTATCCATTCACTGCCATTACATTCTGTAGCCAGTTTCATCTGCAGAGAAGTCATTTTAAGAGCAAAACAACCTTCCACGGCTACTCTTTCTTAAGGCACAAGATCAAAGACAAAGCAGTATATCTCAGTCAAAGAAAAGAAGAAATTAGTACCAAAGATAAATGGGGCTAATTGTGAGAATAGAGCCAATTTGGATCAAATATTTAGAAAGATACCCTTAGGTTAAGGGACTATTACAGCAGGTTGGGTGGTTGAACTTTGTGAAGAAGTTCAATGGATTCCACAAAGAAGTCACGAAGTCATTTGCTAGGTCATTCAATGGATCAAAGGTAGAAATTAGGGATATTAAGTTCACTATCACGGAGTCATTCATTGTTGAAGCCACAGAATTGCAAAGACAGGGAGAACGTTGGTTTAAAAACAAGGGGTTCCATAATGAAACTTGGAAAAAGGGTTGTGTAACCAGCTCCAAAAATAGAAGAAAAGAGATATCAACACCTTAGAAATAAGCCACTTCGAGGGGGCAACCTCCAATACATTACATAAATGAACAATTCTTGGATGATACAATTTACAAAACCTTATTTCTATATATAGGAGTCCATGTGGCCATAATGTAATCCTAGTGGGCCATAATGTAATCCTAGTTGACCTAACAATAATAATTTAAGGGTACAATAATAACAAAATGGGGGTTACAAGGGTACAACAATAACAATAAAGGGGTTACACTAATAACAATAAGGGACTATACTAGTAATATAGGGACCTAACATGTCCCTCTCCTTCAAAAAAGTGTTGTCCTCAATGCTTGAGTAGCTCTGGGTGCTTCTGTATAAACTTCTCATCCTCCCATGTAGAATCTTCAGTGGGTAAGTTCTTCCACTTGATGAGATACTCTGAAATTGATCGATTACGTAGCTGTCGAGTTCTTGTTTCCATGACCACTTCAGGTTCCAATATGATTTTTCCTTCCTCATCAAGTTCTGGCAATATTGTTTGAACTGGAATATTTTCACCTATAACCTTCTTTAAGCATGAAACATGGAAAACTGGATGCACTCGTGAAGAAGCAGGAAGCTCCAATTTGTATGCCATAGTACCAATCTTTTGTAACACCTTGTAAGGACCATAGTACTTTGGTGATAATTTATTATCCTTCTTAGCTTGCTTGAGGGACATTTGTTTGTATGGTTGTAGCCGTAAAAATACCCAATCTCCTACATCAAAACTTCTCTCGTTGCGATGTTGATCTACCTATTGTTTCATTCGATTTTGTGCCAAATTCAGGTTATCCTTTAAGAGTTGGAGAACTTCTTGCTGATACTCAATGTGATCTTCCACTGCTTGAACCTTCGAATTTTCCCTCAAAGATGATGTGATGGATGGTGGATGATATCCATAAAGTGCCATAAATGGGGTCATTTTTGCTGCAGTATGGAAGGAAGTGTTATACCACCATTCAGCAAGAGGTAACCACTTGACCCATTGTGTTTGTTTATCAGATACAAAACAATGAAGATATCCTTCCAAAAATTTATTTACTATCTCAAATTGACCATCAGATTGAGGATGATAAGATGAGCTATGAGCTAATTGAGTACCCAAACAAAAAGATAACTTCGTCAAAAAATTTCCAGTAAAAATGGGATCTCTGTCGCTCACAATAACCCTTGGGCTTCCATGTAACTTTTGAATTCTGTCCATAAATGTAGTAGCAACTGTACTTGCTTTAAATGGATGAGATAATGCACAAAAGTGTGCATACTTGGTAAGTCTATCAACTACCACCATGATGACACTCTTTCCTTCAGACTTAGGTAAAATTGTGATAAAATCCATTGAAATCTCCTCCCAACGTTGACTTGGAATGGATAAAGGTTGTAGAAGTCCTGAGGTCTTAATTGTCTCAACTTTATTCTGCTGGCAACCCAAACATTCCGCCACAAACTTTTGAATATCAGATTTAAGGCCATCCCAAAAAAATTCTTTCTTCACCCTATGGTAAGTTTTTAAAAATCCTGAGTGTCCTCCTAAAGGAGAAGTGTGCAATTCCAGAAGAATATTTTGTTTTAGTTGGAAATTATTACAAATATATAAGCAATCTTTGTACCATAAGGAATCATTTTTCCAACTAAATGTATTAGATGTACTAGGATCTTGCTGCAAATTTTGAATGAGTGTCCATACATCTTTGTCCTTATTCCATTCCTCTCTTGCTTCGGTTATCCAATCTGGTTGGATAACAGAAATGGAACAAAGCAATGCTTCCACCTCTTCATTCTTTCTTGAGAGTGCATCTGCAACAACATTAAGCTTTCCTTTTTTGTAGATTATTTCAAAGTCATAACCCAAAATCTTTGTGACCCATTTTTGCTGCTCTTTTGAAGATAGTCTTTGTTTCAAAAACTGTTTAAGACTATCATGATCATTTTTTACCTTGAAGTGTCTTCCCATTAGGTAAGTTCTCCACTTATTTAGTGCATGCAATATTTCTAACATTTCCTTCTCATAAATAGGTTTCTTTAAATACTTTCTTTTGATTGGACGATTTTCAAAAGAAATGGGTCTTCTTTCGTGCATTAAAACAACACCAGTTCCATTTCCTAAGGCATCACATTCCACAATAAAGGTTTTTGTGAAGTATGGCGTAGCTAAGACCGGTGCTAAGCACATTGCGTCTTTAAGATGTTTAAATGCCTTAGTTGCTTCAGGAGTCCATGAAAATTCATCTTTCTTCAATAATGTTGTTAGAGGTGCTGCTATTCTCCCATAATTCTCAACAAACTTGCGATAATACCCTGTTAACCTGAGAAATCCTTGCAACTTCTTTATGGTTGTGGGGACTTTCCATTCCTTAATGGCTTTAATTTTGTTAGGGTCTACTTTAACACCCTCGTGAGATACAATATGACCCAGATATTCCACCTCTTATACTCCAAAGAAACATTTGGGTGTTTTTCCATATAATTTTTTCTCCTACAATAGTTTGAGCACCATGTCAACATGTTCAACATGATCCTTCCAAGACCTGCTATATATTAGTATATCATCAAAAAATACTAGCACAAATTTTCTAAGGAAGGGTTCGAAAATGGAATTCATCAACCCTTGAAATGTAGAAGGTGCATTGGTAAGGCCAAAAGGCATGACCAAAAATTCATAATGACCCTCATGAGTTCGAAATGCTGTTTTTGGAATATCTTCAGTCTTCATTCTAATTTGATGATATCCTGAATGAATATCCAACTTGGTAAAATAAATTGCTCCATGTAATTCATCCAATAATTCATAAATCACAAGAATGGAAAATTTATCTTTAATGGTGAGCTTATTGAGCTCCCTATAATCCGGACACATTCGCCATGATCCATCCTTCTTGTGTACCAATACTACAGGAGCAGAGAAAGAACTTTGACTAGGTTGAATTATACCCGCCTCTAACATTTCTGCAATCATACGTTCAATTTCGCTCTTTTGGAAGTAAGGATATCTATAAGGCCTGATGTTTGGAGGAACACTTCTGGAATCAAATGAATAGCATGATCATGATCACGAATAGGTGGGAGTCCTTTGGGAGTTTCAAACACCTTGGAATGATTGTCCAAGACTTGTTGGAGATCTGCAGAAATAGATGATTTTGATGTTGGAACTTCTAGTGAGCATAATTGTGCAATGATGCCTCGTTGTTATTTTTTTAGAAACTTTGTCATGACATTAGAGCTTATTATCTTTCCCTGCTTCCCCGAAATACCCCGTAATTCAACTTCCTTTCCTTCTGAAAAAAATTTCAATAAAAGTTCTTGAAAATTAAAAGCTATCATCCCCAAAGATTGTAACCATTGTACTCCTTGTACAACATCAGCACCTCCCATAGGAATGGAAAGCATTGGACTATTCAACACATATTCCCCCATGGTTAGCTTGATATTATGGCATTTTCCATAGAAATTTATAGTTCCTCCATTTGCAACCATCACTTGACATTCTGGTGCTGGGTATAGGAAAAAATTTAATTCCTTGGCTACCTTATAATGAATAAAATTATGGGTGCTACCTGAATCAATCAACACTATTACCTTTTTCTTCTTGATATGTCCTTCTATCTTGAGAGTTTGAGGACTAGTAATTCCTACCATTGCATTACACGGTATGGTCGGATTCATTTCTTCCTCTTCTAAAGTTGGTTCCTGGTGTATATCCTCTTCTTGTTCATTTTCTTCTTCCTCTTCACAATCTATGTAAAATAATTTCTTCTCAGCACACTTATGACCTTTAGTGTATTTGCTATCACAACTGTAGCAAAGCCCTTTTGCTCTTTTTCATCCAATTGTTGTGGTGTCAACCTTGTAGGTTGTGGAAATCTAGGCATAGCAACACTTCCTTCTTTATAGAATTGAGTGGTAGGCTTCCTTGTCGCCATTATTTTACATTCAACTTTTATTGCCAACCTGAATGCCTTCTCCAATGAATCCGGTTCCAAAATGTGAACTTCATGTTGGATGTTATCCTTTAAAGTGTCTATGAAGAGATTGATCATGTGTTCCTCTGGAATATCAGTTACCCTTATATTCAATTTTTGGAAGTCCTCAATGTGCTGCCCCACTAAACCCTTTTGTTTGAGATTTATCAATTGGATAAAGAAGGTTTTGCTCTTTGTATCCTCATAATGTGCTATCATTTCCTCCGTAAAAATTGACCAAGTGACAATTTTTTTACGGGAGCAAAGCCATCGATACCATACAAATGTATTTTGTTCTAAATGTAAAGTTGCAATGCGTACTTTTTGTGTGTTTTGCACGTTATGGAGATCAAAATATTGCTCCATCTGTAGTATCCATGTTACAGGATCCTTTCCATCAAACTTCCTCATATCCATTTTTGGAATATGGTGGTTCTTCCCGCCGACATTAGAGTTTATGAAATCACGATTAACATTTATTTTGTTCTCATCATGAGGTTCTTCTACTATCTTTTCACCATTAGGAAACATTTCTTGTATCAACTTTGTCAAACCTTCAATATCTGTTTTGAGATCATTCTTCATGTTTTCCATGTTTTCTTTCATGTCCGCTTCCATGCCATCCATCTTAGCTTCCATGCCATCCATCTTAGCTTCCACGCCTTTCTTCAAACCATCCATATTCACTTCCACGCCTTTCTTCAAAACTTCCATTTCATTTTTTGTTGCTCTTTGTGAGAGTGAAATTTGTTGCACTTGCTCTTGTAATTTTGATAGATCATGTTGAAATTCTTCATCTTCATGAGTCATAGTAGACCCTTCTGAAGGCTTAATGGGTGTTGAATTATTTTTACGGGGCATCTTTTAGAACCCAATAATGATATCTATTCTTTTTCTTTCTTTTGAGGAGCTCGATATTGAAATTGGATTATCTCTGTGATTGTGGCTCTTCAATATTTGAAATTCAGCACTGAAGTAGCCCTTTGAGTTCTCTTTTGAATGCCATAGGTCTGACCTGATTTAGATTCTCCAAGACAAAATTATGTCCAATCTCCCACAATGACCTAATTATGGACTGGTTCAGTATAGCAAACTTGTACGACTTGCCACATGTCACTGTTTCATCCTTCACCTCTAAAATTGATAGCCAAGAAACTACAGTCTGTGCAATTGTGACTACTTTTTACGGCACTCCAATCCGATGCTCAGAGAGAGATTTATTGAAATTTTCCCATGATCACCTCTTTGTGGATAAATTTGGGAGCCTGAAAAAGCACTACCTTCCACAGATCATATATCCAAAATTTTTGCGAACCAAGCTCTGAAATTTTTTCACGCGTTTCCTCAGGATTTCAGCTTCGCACCCTAAAAATTTCAGATTCTAAACCTTCATAGAAAACAAGTTATAGCGCAACTGCCAAGATGACCTGTTTAGGAGCCTCAAAAAAGACCTAACTTCCACAGATCATATCTCCGAAAATATTGCAAACCAAGCTCTGAAATTTTTAGAAAATCTTCCTCAAAATTTCCGCTTTGCACCCTTAAAATTTCAGCTTCTCAAACTTCGTAGAAAAAAAGTTATAGCAAAAATTCCATGATGACCTGTTTGGAGCAGCGAAACCCTAGAATCCAAAGTTCTGATACCAAATTTTTTGTAACCAGCACCAAAAATAGAAGAAAAGAGATATCAACGCCTTAGAAATAAGCCACTTCAAGGGGGCAACCTCCAATACATTACATAAATGAAATATTCTTGGATGATACAATTTACAAAACCTCCTTTCTATATATAGGAGTCCATGTGGCCATAATGTAATCCTAGTGGGCCACAATGTAATCCTAGCCGACCTAACAATAATAATTTAAGGGAACAATAATAACAAAATGGGGGTTACAAGGGTACAATAATAACAATAAAGGGGTTACACTAATAACAATAAGGGACTATACTAGTAATATAGGGACCTAACAAAAAAATGCTAAAAAAACCCAGGTATGGACATTTCAGTGTTTAAAAAGGGGATTCCTAGTACAACTTTGAAAACTAAATGGAGGAATATATTGTTAATTTTACAAAAATTCATAACATGTGAGGGTAGGTTCGACACCTTGTATGTCTATCATATCAGATTGATGATGAATTTCTTATATGATGAAATAAATTTACCTTTCTTCCTGCTTAATAGTTCGAAAAGGATGGCATCTAATGCTTAGAAAAGACTCCAATTCTTAGAAACTACTCTGCACCATCATGGCCTAATAAAAATACTAATTGAGTTCCATTTGAAGAAAGTAGGAGATAGCTGGTATGAATTTCTTCTAAGAAACCATTTTGAAGAACCAGAGGAAACACTATCTAGAAAAGAAACTGTAAGAAGAATTAGGAGGGGAAAAGCTATCTACGAGAAAGTTAGGAGTTTTAAAGTGATAGCAAATAATAAGAACACGGAGAAGAATCCACTACAGTATCTGATGCAAGCTAATGAAAATGAGAAATCTTTCCTAGAATTTTCCAATGCTAAATATCTGAAAGACTTTCAATTTCACAATGCAAACAAGAATGCAAGCACAATTTTTTATTATTTTTCAATGTAATAGAGAAAACAATGCACTAAATGACATGAAAAACAAGCCAAAACACTAGTTCGAGAAGGTTAATGCGAGATTTGAAGAGAAATAATTTCAATCAATCTAAAACAAACATAACAAAACCCAAACCAACATTGCAATCTCTCAAATTGAAGAAAGATTTCAAAATAGACCCATACAAGCAGTGTGATCTATGCTTGGAGTGATAAGAAGAAAAATTGAACGAAAGATGCAAGAATAATTCAACCAATGCAATCACTCAAATGGATCAAGGGAGCTGAACGCAACCAAACAAGGAATGAATTTTACTGGGAAACAAAAGACTCAAACTCCTACAGGAGGCATGGCATACCAAAGCACTTAAAAACCCTAAGGCTGCGATGTTGATAGGAAACAGACAAACAACTGAAGGAAGAACGTTGATCACAATAAAAAACAATCCCAAGCACTTAAGACAAATCAAAAATAACCCAGAAGCACAAGTACTGACCAAAAATCTTCAAAACAGACCAAACCCTAAAACCTACAGGGGTTGGCGCGGCCGTTTGGATGTAATCAGTGCCAAAAAAGGGATGGTCCAGGCACAACAATAGTAACTAGCACCAATCGATGTGACTGTCTAAAAAGAAAGTGTGCCAAGCCAATTCACTAAGGAAAAGGGGAAAATTTTGTAAGATAGAGGTCAGATCTAATACTCTGGGGCTAAACAAGGGTCTTAGACTTAGCAGAATAATCAGAAAAGGAAAAATAAGTAAGAAAAGAACAAAAAGAATACCTAATGGATGAAAGACAAAATCGCACTGATCCCCAGTGGAGTTGCCAATTTTTTGGTGAGGTAAATCCCCTCTGCGGACAAAGGCGATCCCACTAGCCCTAGGGCGGGTCTAGCTATAAATAAAACAAGTTGTAATATTTTTTCCTAATTAACGAATGGACGGAGATTCGATAGATGACTTACCAGAGGTCCTACGCTATTGTGGTAGTCGAAAAGAGTGGCTGCCTCTCGCTCCTGGTTTGACAGATCACAGTCCTCTTGATTTCACGCTCGAGTACTTGCACACATACAAGAAACAACGACAATATACAACATACTGATTTACATTCGTAACTATTAGTTAGTCAAAGAGGACTAAATCAATTGAATTGAATAAACTACATTACACAATGATGGAACCAACACCATAGTCGAGTATATTAATAAATGAAAGGAGGAGTACAACCAAGCTTCGACGTTGTGGTCTCCTCCAATAGGGTTCAAGCAGAGCGCATCTCATAAAGGCTCATCGGGAATTCGGACGAGATTCTCTCTATGGAATTCTCCTTGGTTCTACCTTCTCAATAGCAATTATTCAGCTATAGTATTCTTCTCGAAGTTCAGCTAGCTTTCATAAAGGGAGAAGGCATGTTTTTATAGAGGGAGAGGAAGAGGTTAGGATCCCTATAAATATGGAAGGGAGACCTATCTTCAAGGAGTGTTCCATGGGAGGTGGAAACCACTGCCTAAAGAGGGAGATCCGTGGTTGATCAACTTAACCACTTCTAGTGACTCATCCCTGAGGTGGTTAGAAGGAAACTTCTGCTTATAATTTTTAAAAAACATTCCTAAAACAACTTGGCGTGGGCACTGCACTGAGACAGAGCGCTAGGTGGCGTGGGCTCTAGTGCAAATATTTGACATCGGTGTGAGGGGTGAACTGGAAACCCGCACCAAGGCAAAACATAGGTTTTGTGTGCTTTTTTGAGGAAATTTTCCGCAGGAGAAATGATTTCCTTATGCAGAAGGATTCAAAGAAGGTGTTTGCAAAGTATGACATTGCTCAAAGGTCACGGGAATGACCCTCCAATATGCGGGACGAGTGTTACACCATTTTTTTGGTCATCTAACATATTGTCATTAGATGGACCCAAGTACACCATGTAAGACCAATTTTACCCTAAGTAAAATTGCTTTCACTATGTGAAATAACTTAGTAAAACACCTTTATTAAGTTTTTTATGTTCTAAATAGGAAACCCTAAAAGGAAATAATAAACAAATCTATATTTGTTTATATTTCGTCAAGGAATAATTAGTTAAACATTAATTCAATTATTATTCCTGGTCATATTTAACCCAAAACAAGGAAATCAATTAAATAAATCCTTATTTATTTGATTATTTCCTAGGAATAAGTTATTTAATCCTTATTTAAATAATATTCCTAGTTAAATTTGACTAAATCATTTATAAATAATTAAATAAATCATTATTTATTTTATTATATTTCCACCATTTCCTTAAAATAATAAATAAATCATTTATTTATTTATTATTTATAAATAAAGGATTTGACCCAAGTCAAAAATCCTTTTCCCTCCAATAAATATAATAAAATATTCCTAAAAGGTGGTTCTAGAATTTGGTTAATAATATTTTATTCATACACCAAGTTCTAGAATACCCTAATATTTTGTTATAAATAGAAGGGTTTTCCCATTCATTTGTCACCTTTCATTTGCAGATTAGATCACTCTGGATCTATACTCTTGGTTTGACTTTAAGCCATTATCATTGTCACATTCTCCATCACTTACCTTGTGAGCTCCCTTTGAGTTCTATGTTTGTTTGGGTTTTCTACACCAACAAGAGAGAGAGATCTTAGATCTGAAATGTTGAGGACTTTCAAGAACCCATCCCATTGAGGAGAATTGGAAACACCTTTCTTGTTTTCCTCTCAGGTGCCCCTTTAATATAAAAATTCTTTCAAAAATATTGTTATTGTCTTATCTATTGGATGCATGAGGCAACATTTCATTTTTACTGCTTAATGTCTTTTTATGCATAGATCTGGATTTGTGCATCTTTATTTGGATCAACTAACTGCAGATTTGAAGATATTGGCAGCCATAATTAATGTTAGGGCTATTTGTTATGCGTAGCTAAAGTGGTATTTTTTCGACAAAAGATTCATACTAACAATTGGCGACTCCACACGGGTTTTATTTTGCGACCGCTATAGTTTTATATATTCCTGCATATCCAGCTATTTCAGACCCTAGGGTTTCTCTTCAATTTTTTTTTTATACTATTTTTATGATTTTTTTCACCTCTAAAACCCTCAAACATTAAATTTTTTAACTTCTGTGTGTTTCTGGCCCTATTGCGTAGGTGACAGACATCAGCCGCAGCTGAGATGAAATTTTTTTTTGAAATCTTCCGCCGAGAGACCCGAATCTGTAGGTTGCATTTATTGACCCAAAACCTGCGACCTAGCCTAGAGGGCGCACTTTTCTGCCCCAAAACTGCGACCTGGACCGAAAACAGGTCAGAACCTGCGACCTGCACTCTTTTCTGCACTTTTCCAGCAATTTTTCTGGGTTTGTCTGAAGCTTCTGTCAGGGTATTCCAGCCTTTGTCTCCACCCGTTTAGACCTGTTTCTGATCTGTTCTAATCAACTAAGTTGGAATCTCACCCCTTAGGGCTTTAGTACCCTCCACTTTTTGTGGAAGAGTTTTAGCTGTTTTAGACGTCTGAATTTTCAGAGTTTCAGCCTTCTTCTTTTCAAATCTGATACCTCATTTTTAGATCCCTTTTATATCAGCTCTTCTCCCTTTCAAATCACCTCATATAGTTTTTTTTGGGTTTTCCTCTAGGGTCACCTCCTTGTCCCTTCTGCCTTTAGCTAATTTCCTCCTTTTTTGCAGCAACCTTTCCTCTGTCTCTTTGTTGTTTTTTGCACCTCTTTTCAGCATAATTCTCCTTTAAGTCCTTGTCCCTCCTGACCTTAGATCTCTTGGCCTCTTTTTTGTGTGTTTTGATTAGATTTTTTCCCTCTTTTATACTAGTTTTGAGAGACTCACCTTCTTGGGTTAGATTGATGCATTGTTAACTATTAATTTTCTGTTATTTCAGCCTTATTTACTATTCTCTATAGATTTATTTTCAGTTATGCAGCACACTTTTTCTTTTACTCTCAAAACGTTTGGGTTTAAAAATTAAAATTAACACACATCACACACTGACCCTAAGTCAAGAAGATCCTGGTTAACACCGCCAGGAAAAGACTTTAAAATCAATTGACACTGCACCTCTTTGCCCTTGTTTCGACATCATCGTCTTTTGATTCTGCACCTCCCTGCCTTTGATGGTCCTTCTTCTTCCCTTTGTGCCGTCACCATTGCGCCTCCAAGGTGTTTATCTCAGAGTCTTCTTGGCCTTCACTCTCAGTTTCCAGTTGGTCGACTTACTCCCTCCCGCGGTCGTCGTGTTAGTCCTACCCAGAGTCCACACTCCGACTCTTCTTCTGATTCTTTGGGTTCTCCCCATACTTCTGGTTCTCCCCCTGTTACCTTCACCATGTCTAGTTCAGGGCCTAACGCTAGCAACCCCGGTCCTACTGCTGGGTCTGTTTCTAGTGGAACCACCACGGGAACTACCTCGACTGTCCCTTTTCTCGCTTATATGGCCGGTCTCAATCTCCCTGATTTCAATCAGTTGATAAACGATCATATCCGCCACGATGTTAGTTGGCCTGCTATGCCAACCAAGATCCCCTTTTACATTCCCAAGTTCGAAGGCCTTGCTAGTGAAGATCCCTCCAACCATATCCGATCCTTCCACATGTGGTGTTCATCCAATTCCATTACTGATGATTCCATCCGTCTTAGATTGTTCGAATGCACGCTTACCAGCGAAGCTTCTAAATGGTATGTTGATCAGACCGCCTCTTCCTATAGCACCTTTGACCCATTGCCCAAGCCTTCTTATCTTATTTCCAGCTCCCTCTTTGATATGACACTGGTACTGAACTCTTGACTTCTTTCCGTCAATCATCTTCGACCCGCCTTTCCGCTCATGTCCAAGAATGGCGGAGAAGAAGGAGCTTATGTCGAGCTCCCACCTTTGAAGATCGGGTCTATATGGACTAGTTCCTTCACTCTCTCTTACCTGCCATCGGTAAATATTTTGCATCCCAGTTCCCTCAAACCGAAGAATCCGCCCTCCAAATAGCCTTGAAATATGACCTCATCTATGCTCAATCTGGTTATTTTTATACTGTCCTTCCTGACCTCCCCAAACCCGGTGGCTCTAACACCCCGGGGGCATCTCACTCTACCGACGGTATCATTGGAGCTCTTTCACATACATACGCTCAACCTCCTATGGGCTATGGTTTCCCTACGGGAGGGGCCAACACCTCCAGCACCTTCCCCACTTTAGGTAGCGTGTATCCAAGATACGGCATGCCTCCTCCTTTTTCCCACCCTCCTACTTACCTCAATGTTTCCCATCCTAACCCTTATCCTTACCCACAGCCTGGTGTCCCAACTCCTCCAGTATTTGGACCTCCAACTCCCTTGCCTTCTCAACCCCTGGAACAGCAACTACTACCCCCTCCAGGGCAAGTATTTACACAACAGGGCGTGACTAATCCTCCTTCTTCTCAAAGAAAGCAAAAAGACAATCAAAATCAATATGCCCCTAGTAATCATGAATCTAATCCTCCAAGTATTGATTCTAACACTGCTAATCAGACACAGGGCTCTCAGCCCAAGCCAGACAGGCCTCTTCGCACCAATAAGCCGTGTTCATGTTGCAGTGTTTATGGTCATTACACTCATGATTGTCCTCTATTACCATAGATGTGGCAGATGTGGGAGTCTCAGGCTACATTACGAGGACACCATACCTCCCCTATTGTTCCCCCAAATGCGGCTACTTCTCAACCAGCCATGTTTACCGATCCTTTCCCTCAACAAGGATTTATGGCTACTCAACCACCTCATGCCCCGGTAACCACTCAACCTTCCCCTTCTGGTTCCTCCGATTACCAGATTCTCATGATGACTTCTGACCAAACTCTCACCATTGACCTTAACCTTCAAACTCAGTCTCGTCAGTACCCCACACCTCCTGCTCCGTCTGTCCCCGAGTCACCTTATTTAGGCCCTAAAAAGCCTCTTTCGACACCAAATGGTCCTTTGCAGATCCCTCAACCCAAATTTGAGGTCCCTATCAAGGTTCCTAAGGGCCCATTACGCTGAAATGCTGCTTCTGGTTGAGCTGCTCATTCGTATAGCATAGTAGATGATTTGGCACAGTCTCCAACTGTCATTTCAACACTGGAACTCCTCCAGTCATTTCCTTCTCAAAAGAAGGATCTATTATCTGCCATGGGCACTGTAGATCCTACTGATTACCAATTGATTGTTTTCGATGCCCGCCAATCAGATCATCCTCCTCTTCCTGCTTCTGTTGCTTTCCAAATCCCAGTCAAAATCTAGAACGCTGACGTAGCTCGGTGTATTATTTATGAGGGGGCATCTACTTGTGTGATGTCTGCTTCGGTTTGGAAACAACTTGGATCTCCTGAGCTAGCCCCTTCCACCATCACCCTTCGTGCATGGGATGGCCATGCCTCCCAGCCCATTGGCCTCTTCTGTAATTTCCCTATCACTCTTGCGGGCAAGACGGTTTGCGTTGACGTTGAAGTCATCGATGCCCCTCTTGATTATAACATTCTTTTGGGGCATAGCTACACCTATGCCATGTCTGTTGTCTCATCTGCATTTCATCGCAAGATGTTTTCCCCTCATAATGGAAAGATATTCACTATTGACCAGTTGACATATCATGAGCCAAAATCTCAGACCTCCCCTGAGTCGATCATCTCTTCTGTAGCCAATAAGCACACCATCGATTCTTTGACCAGTGTCTCCCCCGACGTCTACAAAGACTCCTCCTTGCTTGGAACCTTCCCTGGTCTTCCTCCTCCTCTTGTCTCTGATCCCAGCTCAGCGAATTTTTGCATGATACAATCATCTCGAGCCGACCTCAAGCAGCCCGCTTCGTCTAGTCAGCAACCTCAACCTCGCCTGCTGCAACCTACTCCTAGCCCTTCACCCCTGCCAACCAGACCTCTTCCTTCTGGCCCTTCTCCTACAGCTGGTACCCATGAGCCTCTCTACCCTCCTGGGTCGGTTCCCCCAAGTCTCAACCATCTTGGTGCCGTCCCTCCTGGCCATTACCCCGCTGGTCAGATACCCTTTCTTGCTCCCCCTCCCGGAGTCTATTCGGTCCCCATCATGGCCACCCTTTCCATCCCCAATCTAACCCTCGGAATTCCTGTCTGGTACATTGACCCTCCAGCCGCTACCCCACCAAGTCTCCCCAAACCATACCTTGCTTTGAAACTGGTTCAACCAGTTCCCCTAGCTGCTTCCGTCGCTATAGTGCCACCCGCACCCCAACAGGACCCTTCTCCTGTTGTGACCACTACGGGAAAGAAAGGAAAAGCTCACAAGGGGGCATCCAAAGACAAGGCCACCCTGACTGACCCTACCCCTCCTCTGCCCGCAAAGCCTTGCGCCTTGTGTGATGTCATCGGTCATGCCACCCATACTTGCCCCGAGTTGCCCCGTATTAAACCCATAGGTAAATTCGTGTTCCCTAAGTCTATGGTCCCTGAACCCTCTGTTTCTTCCTCGTCTGCACCCAAGAACCCAAATACTCTTCGCACCGACAAAACCTGTGCTTTGTGTGGTTTCCATGGCCATTATTCTCACCATTTTCCTCACCTAATGCATTACCACGCCTCTTTAGAGGTCATTCACAAGTATGAGGTTGAACAAAATCAATCTTCTTCTCCCATCCTCACACAGTATGCGTCAGGTCAGATTGAGGATCCCCCTGCTACCATTGAAATTCCCCCCCCTGATGTTGAGATGACGGAACCTGCCGCCCCCATTCTCTACCTATCATAATCCATGTAATCCTCGGAGTACATTCCCTCTGAATCCCCTCCTTCTGTTTTTCTCGATCCCCCCTCAGCGACATTCTTGGGCTCCACATCATTTGAACATATTTTTACCTGTTCTTCTATCATCTCCCGTGATGATTTGTCTATGAGCCTCTCCTCCCACACTGATGATTTAGGTAACTTTGCAGCGTCATGTGGTTTCCCTGACCTTTTTCTTCCCATCCCTAACTAGGATAATACCATCCGTATCTATGATGTTCTCCGCAGCCTGAGCACCAGATATCCCTCTCGTAGCCCTCATTCACCACCCTCTCGTCGGTTTATGAGTTATAGCCATCCTCTCCCAACTACTTCCTCCCATCTTTGTCATTTTATGTCTACTCTCCACTCACACTGCCGTCATTTTTCTTCCTCTTCTCATTTTTCTTGCCCCTACATACATACTAGGGGGCACCACCTGCCCCACATTTAATCACTATCTGGAGGATCCCAAGCCAATGGCTCTACCCCCGCAGCTCGTAGATC